>JBBPBX010001329.1:55608-76559 GCA_038048925.1 Garcialebias charrua
GTGCGTTTTCAGCCTCTTAAACTCTTAAAACTCACATCCCCCTCCTGAACTGATAGAGCAGACGGGAGATGAGGGCAATCAGCCTAATTAACCTCCTTATGCTAATGTCAGCTTTTTAGGCTCCTTTCAGCTTATTTCAGTTAGTTTCAGTTATTTCAGCTACTATTTAAGTTTTATGCTAATTTTAGCATTTTTGTTTAATTCCACATTTTTTTGCACTCATTACAACTTTTTCCAGCCAAATGTGCTCTTTCCACAGCCTTCTGGTAACTAACGTTTTTTTCTGCTGTTTTAGCAACTTTTCAGATTTTTGGGGGCTAATTTCAGCACTTTTTGGTGATAATTTATTGATTTAATTAATTTAATTTCTATTTTTAACCTAATTCGTCAAATATGTAGTTCTGCTTTCTTCTGCTAATTTAAGCTTTTTCTTCCTTTTCTGTATTTTTTTATAACTAATTTCATCTGTTTTTCAGCAAGTTCTTCACCAATAATTATTCACACTGCATTTTCACAGGAAATACAATTTTTCTAGTTATATTTACAGTACATGGGCCTCTAACACACAGATACACAGCATCTTCTTCAAACTGAAGCTCTTGTCCAACAGTGAGCTGATGGACTTTACACCATGTTTTGTATTGTGTATGTTCACGTACATATGGTTTTACTCTGTAATTTTTAATCTGTATTTGTTAGTTCTCATTTCATAACTCACTGTCTTACTACAGTGAGACATTTACATTTTTTAATGTAATTTTTCAAGACAATGAGACTTAAAAATGTATATTTGTTAAACAAATAGCCTGATTTACAGTTTGTCCCCCTGTGTTATGTATTATTAAAAGCTATTTTATTTGTTGAATTTGTCACAAAGCTACATTTTTTTCATGTGAGCTAAAACAGTTAAATGAGAAACATCAACTATAAAAGGAAACGTGCACTTTGACACGAGTCATTATAATAAAACTCTGCTGATGTTTTCTTTTATAACCTTATTAATTATTCTGTCTGACGTGGTGTTAAATGCATGCACTACACTGTGCATGCAGTGTGAAGGTGTGTGTTTGTGGTTACCTCTCAGCAGAGGATGGCTGAGTGTGATTCTCTGAAACTCCAGGTGACGGGCAGCTCGGACACCTGGAGGGCCCGAAGCCATCAGTGCTGCCTGCAGACAGATGTGTCCTGGGAGCTCTCAGCTGGAAGTGTTGATCCCCTCGACTGAGACGGACCTCCACACCGAGCTCCGGCCTCCATTTATCACAGCCGAGTCTTGGCTCGGCCAAGTGACACGCTGGGACTGCGCCTGTCATCCAGGCCATACATTATGTCAGTTAAAGCTGTTTTTTATTAGCTGGATGATAGATAGTTCTTTAATTGTTTTGTTACTTTTTTTTCTCCTTGTGTGAAGCACGGACTTGAACGTGGGAACGGATTCGGCTGCTGCTGTTTTTGAAGGGAAAAAGGTTCTGCAGAGTGAGTTTGTGAGCTTTCTGATGATGCGCAGTCAGCTGAGGAGCATCTACGGTTTTAACTGAACGTGCTATACTAATTTTTTTTTAGCATTGCAAAGAACACAAACACTGAAAAAGATATCCTGAACTAGATCAAATGCTGCATTTTGAAAGAGTTGACTCCAGTAGTTTTCCAGATGTACTGAAATGTGGTTGGCTGAATCAGCCAACAACAAAGTGGCAGCTTGAGTTTGATCGCTCTACATTATGCTGACCATTACTGGGTGTTGCTAAACAAATGTGATGGAGTTGGACAAATGCAGACCTCAGTAAACACATATAGGTGGAAATATGAACTGATCTGATGTTAAATGCTTAAGAAAAGAGAAAGACTGAGTAAAACAATTAAGAGTATATTTGGAGTCAAACAAGGAGGTTGGGCACCAGAAAAACAGTCTGGTATTCAAACATGCAGCTTTCACAATCATCTTCTATATATCAGTAAAGCTCCTGTTTCAACCGTACCTACCTTTTTATCTGCATTCTTTGTCTGAGTTCCAACACACGGAAACTGTCAGACGTCTCCATCCCGAGCAGCCTTCAATTGTTAACCTATCTTCAGTAACTTCATCTAATAATAATAATAATAATAATAATTAATTTATAACGCACTTTTCATTAACAAAAATCTCATCTGTGTCTGTATCAGTAATGTGGTAGTTGGCATCTGGTCAAAATTTTGAGTTAAATATTTAATTTAAGGACACTTTTTTCATTAATATGATGAGTATGTGGCGCAGTGGATAGACGGTGGGCCTGTGATCGGAAGATCGCAGGTTCAAGTCCCGGTACCGACAACATAAAAAAATGTGGGTGGAAAAAGGTGAAACATCTGCCTCCACCCTCATTCAAGCTCTGCTCCCTAAAAACAGGTCTCTCTTGAAAATGAGTTCTCGTGGCTCAATGAGACTACCTGTGTAAATAAAGGGTAAATGAAAATGAAAGTGTATTGTGTAGATTCTGTTTCATGGTTTATTAGTTTTGTTTACCTGTCTTCATGACTTTGGAATGGTCCCTCATTTATCACGGGGGGGTCGTACCCTGAAGCCCAGCGCTAAGTGAAAACCTGTGAAGTAGGAATAGTAGTACAATTAGTGTTCATTTTAGTATTTATATATATTAAGACATTTTAAACCCTTCCCATACTCTTGCAATAAGCAAACTCAAATGCTCTAAGAGCACAGTATGTCAGCTCCCTGCCTCCGCTGCACTCTGCCACCTGCCGCTCTTGGCCATGCCCACTTTTCCGCTGCAGGAGCTTCTCCTGCAGCTTGGGCTGCACACTGGTGCAGGAGGAAGCTTTTTCTGCAGGGCTGCACACAGGTGCTAAATAATTTTAAATGATTCATTTTAAATAAAAATCCCCTGCGAAATGCGGCTCATCCATCAATCAGCCAATTGTGTGTCATGTCCAATCTAATTTTGAAAAACTGAGGTATAGAGCAAGTCTGCAATATACAAACCGCAACGTAGCAAGGGACTACTGTACCTTGCTAGAAGTAACTGTGTCAGTGCTTATAACGTAATTATCAAACTGAGGTATAGAGCAAGTCTGCAATATACAAACCGCAACGTAGCAAGGGACTACTGTACCTTGCTAGAAGTAACTGTGTCAGTGCTTATAACGTAATTATCAGGAGGTAAAGATTTATTTAAAAAGTCTTAGTGTGACCCGACATCATCAACTCAATAAATTATGTTGTGGGAGCTGCGCTTAATTGTGAAGAAAATTAATAAACATTGCCATTTTTTCTTAACAGTGGGCTTGTTTGGAACTTAACCCTTTAAAATCTGCTGAACAAGTTCTTTGTCATTGTTATTTTCCTATGCTGAGTACGAAAAATTAATCTGCATTATCACCAGACTACTGCCCCACATGCGCTTAGGAGACATAGGACCAGACGTGTAAAGCAGAACAACAGATTTCAAGACCCATCTAAACCAGTAGTTCTCAAACTGGGGTCCGGTGCTAGGGGGTCTTCAATTTATTTATTTACAAGCACATAGATATTTAACAACATGTTAAAATACACCAAAATGCAATAAATTACATCTACATTTATACTTCTGGTGAGGAGACCCCCCCACCCACACCCCACCTGCTATTTGCGTTCTGGTATCGACTGGTTTACAAATGAACTTGGTCTGACTACTGCCGTTATGATTCTGCTCAGTTTTATGTAGAGTTTTCTGTAATAATTTGAAGAAGTGGTGATACATTTATTATGGTCATTATGTGAATAGGTAAAGCTCTAAAGTGGTTTTTGATGCAGTTTATTTATTTAAACTGTAATTTTTGGAAATTGAAATAAAAAATGTTGTTAATTAAGTGTGTCTTGACTGAAAAATACCCCAAGTTTAAAATTATAAAAACTTGTATTAACGCTATTAAATAACAGGTCTCAAGTATTTATGTTACACACATTGCATTAAAGAGACAAATTGAAGATAATTATTCAAGAAACATGAGGGTTATGAAGGGGGGGTCCCTGAACCCAAAAGGTTTGAGAACCCCTGATATTTTAATGTACTTTTATTTTGAATTGTTATTTTGATATACAGTAGGCTACACATTTATTTGTTGTAGTGTTTTTTGTTATAATCTTGAAAAGTTTAGACAAGAACGTTTCCATTTTAAGTTATTAACCTTTTGATAGCATCTCAAACCTGAGAAATCAGATGATTATTTTGAAGACTTAATTGTATTTCCCTGACAATTCACACAGCTCTATTGTGTAATTTGTGTCTGAAATCAGAGTTTTAGGAAAGCTGATGGTTAAAGGACAAATCAAGGAATTAGGTACAAGATAATGAAGCTTAACTGGTTTTGAAACATTAGCTTTTATTATCAAAATGGTTATTTTTTTTAAATTGTTGAAATATGTCAACCCTTGTGCACGTTTCATTTTCTTTTGCTGTCCTCTACGCAGTCGTAAATATGTTCATATCCTCCTTGTAGTTTGTCCAAGCATGTAGCATTTAGTTTTCTCTGTAGGCAGCTGTAGCAGCAGCTACTGGGTTGATGGGAAGCTGCAGAGCAGAGTGACTTCCCTCTCAGCTGCTGCAGAAACAGCCTCATTTGTCTATTACAAGTTCGGCTTTAGCTTCAATGATTTCCAGATGTTACAGATGTTATTACCACATTATTGCTGCTGGTTGAGCCCCAACTGTGAAACCAACCACGACAAGCTCGACCTCGGTACCAGCGCTGGAAGAGGTTGACTCTCGTGTTTTTTTTGGCACCGGGCCGCCGAGGTCTCCGAAGGTTTTCACTGATTTATTTAGGAAATCTGAGAATCCTGCTCAGAGAACATGAAGATTTTCAGTAGCGTGTAAAAGTGGCAAGCTTTTCACTGAATATGAATCCTCAGTGAAGCGTTAATGTGGTTTTATAAGAAACCACATTTCTAGACTAACACGTTCATGTCCACAGCTGTCTTCAAACATCATCACATCTTCAATTATTCAATTTCAGTTCATTAATACGAAGCCAAATCATAACACAAGTGATCTCAGGACATTTTAAGGTCTTTCAGTGGAATGATCGATAACATCTGACCCCAGAGACCAGCTGACCAGAGTCAAACTGATCCACACCCGTTTACATACACAATGACAACTAAACCATGCGATGATAGAAACGACGAGAGTTTAAAGTTCCTAAAAAAGCTACTTAAAGGGTGTGTAAAAAGATTTATTTTGTCATCAATTTGGCCTGGTTGCTGTTTTAAAAGCGTCAAGAAAACATTTGCTCACACGTGAAACTGCCACACATTTTCACAAACTTATCAAAGTAAAATTTAAAAATCATGAATTTGTTAAAAGTTGTTGAGAACTTTTGCAGAACTTCTGTTCACTAAAGCACTTTTGCTGCAAGAAGACATGCTGTATTAAAGTTAAACCACAACTTTTTTGTTTCTGTTTCCCCCAGTGCATTCTCAGACTAATATTTTTACATAAAAATGGCACTATTTTGAAATGCAGAACTGAATTCACTGTGTAATCGTGGAGCTTGATTCAAAACATTTTAATAGTTTGTAACCTATTTTGCCCCATTGCAATAATTATGTATCTCTGAGGGACACACTTAGGCTAAAGCTACATAGAGATTAAGGCTACTCAACTAAATTGCTCAGGGGCCACAGTTACTGAAAGCCAAGAGCCCAGGGGCAGAACATTCAGCAGTTATTGTCATTTATTAATTTTGTTTTATGTTTTAAAATCTAGTTTTATTTAAAAATGAAATTGGTGGGCTGAGCTGGGCTCACCCGTGGGCCTGATTTGTCCCCAGGGCCCCTATTTGAATAGCCCTGGCGTAGATCACTACATTTATAAGGGTAGCTAAATGAGCACTACTCAAAATTAAAATGTCATACCATTTAAAAGTGTTTGCTTATTCAACTTTAACAAATTATCGCTAAATTTAAAAAAAAAAATTATATTGTACTGGTATTTAGTAATAGAAAAATCACAGTCAATGCTACATTTAAAATTAATGGTAATATAATTAGTCAAGTGAAAGAAGTGACATTTTTGGGTGTTATTGATGAGAACCTGACCTGGAAATCTCATCTTAATTATTTGAGAACAAAGATAGCCAGATCTATTGCTGTATTATATAAGGCTAAATAATTATTTAATGATAAAGCATTACTTATATTATATAAAGCTATAGTTCTTCCATATTTGATTTATTGTGTTGAAGTTTGGGAGAAGGCATGTAAAACATCTATAAATTCTATTTTTATTTGACAGAAAAGAGCAATCATCACAGCAAAGCATTACACTCACCCATCTAACATATTATTTCATCAGCTAAATTTAATAAAGTTTTGGTTGACTATGGAATTCTTCAGGTTATATACAGAGCTCATACAAATTCCTTACCTCGAAATATTCAATCTTATTTTATTAAGAGAGTCAGTAAATACAAATTAAAAGGACTTGCAATATTTGTGAAACCTAAAATTCGAACAAACTCAAAGGAACAATGCACATCAGTTCAAGGAATAAAACTATGGAATGTTTTGGATAATAATTGTAAAAAAGCTTCCCCAATGTTTTTATTTAAGAAAATGGTCAAAAGTAGTTTATTGAAAAAATGTGAAATTGTTTAGCATATTCTTATTGAAATTGGTTATTCTTGGCACGGAGTTGGTTTTTGGCCTGTTATGACTATTTATGTTTGAATGTATTTTATCATGTATTTTATTTCACAAGTATTTTCTTTTTTTTTTTAAAGGAGCAGATGTTATAAGATTTTTTCTTCTCTCTGCTGCCTTTCATTTTCTTTGTAAATTGTATTTTTTTGTTTTGTTTACTCAATTTTATCTGAAAATGAATAAAGATAAAAAAAAAACGTTTAATTGGAGGATAAAAATTGTGTAATGAATAGCGTAGATTTTAAACTATGAATTTAACAAAAAGTAGAATATTTCCGGTTATATTCCTGTGAATTCTGTGTAATGAAGTTTTTCGGTTTGTTGTTGTCACGTGACTTTAGTTAGCGTTAGCTCTAGCTTGTAGCGTTGAAGTTGCTGTAGTTAACTAAGAATAACTCGCAACAATGATGAACGGGAAGACGGTAATAGTGACCGGAGCGAACAGCGGGATAGGGAAAGCCACGGCAGCGGGGATTGTGAAGCTCCAGGGCCGGGTGATCATGGCCTGCCGGGACCCGGACCGAGCCGAGGAGGCGGCCCGGGAGATCCGTCAGCAGACCGGGGCAGACAGCGCGCAGGTGGCGGTCAAACATCTGGACCTCGCGTCGCTGAAATCCGTCCAGACTTTCTGTGAGAATATTATAAAGGTAGTCAGACGGTGCGCTCCATGAAAAACAAACAAATTGCAGTAAACATCTAAAACAAAATGTCATGTTTCCATATGGAATTTAGCATTATTTTACTTTATTTTAGACACAATATCATAACACACTACAAAATACAGTAAATAAATCATGTAAGCTTTACATTTCGTAAAGAAAAATGCATCTTTTTTTCTTAAAACAAATACAGAATAAAATATTTATAAGTAAAATGTATTTAATAAATTTGGACTAAAACAAACATCTGGCTTGACCATTTTGACCAATAATCTAAATGCACATATTCACATATTACTTTATGCATGAGGTAAATAAGTTATTAAAAATTGATTCATACTGAAAAGCCACCAAGAGTAAAAAAAAAAAAAATCGGTCATTATTGTAATGTAATTGAGCTATGTAGAAGAAACGTCACTGTGCCTTTTTTACCTTATGACAAAATTTATAGTACAGGTAGTCCTCGACTTACGACGTAGATCCGTTCCTACGCGACGTCGTAAACCGATTTTTGACGTAAGTCGGAATATACACACATACTGCACTATATACAGGTAGTCCTCAACTTACGACGCCCTCGACTTACGACGTTTCGGACTTACGTCAAAAGTTTTTATTTAAATAAATAAATAAATGTACAGTACTGTACAGTTATCAAGCACTTAGCCTATCCTAACACAGTTTTTAAAGACGAAGGAGTGAGTTGAATTGTCTCCCTCCTCCCTAGCAGGTTCCATTCACATAAAAGGAGCTAGCTCCCTTTATGTGAAAGGGAGACAATTCAACTGACTCCTTCATCTTTAAAAACTGTGTTAGGATAGGCTAAGTGCTTGGTAACTGTACAGTACTGTACATTTATTTATTTATTTAAATAAAAAATAAAAAACTTTTTTTTTGTATGTACTCCGACTTACGGCGATTTCATGTTACGAATGGTGCGTAGGAACGGAACTCTTTCGTAAGTCAGGGACTACCTGTACATGTACAGTACTGTATTACCAAGCACTTAACCTAACACAGTACCCTACATAATTATCAAAGAACACATACGTTTGGGAGCCATAATGAAGGGCAAAAAGAGTTTATGGCCTACTGGGATTCTGGTGACGCCGCCCTCCTTGGTCCATCCGCCATATTCCTATTCTGTTTACGATGTAAAACCGCCGTCCATCCTTCCGTATTCCACCTTCATTCTGCTAGATGGAGCAACCGTCAAATTAGCTTCATTTCACCGCACCGCTCCGGTGTATTCCGTTTACGATGTAAAACCGCAGTCCATCCTTCCGTATTCCGTTTACGACGTAAAACCGCCTTCACAGTACTGTACAGTATTCCTCCGCCGCTGCACCGCGTACAGTACTGTATTCTTCCGCCGCTGCGTTACGACGTTTATGATGTAAAACCACGTAGCTCGAAATAAGTATTTTCATGGTAAATGAGAGATGCGTCGTAACCCGAGGACTACCTGTATCTTATACTTTATTGCCCTTACATAATGAATTATTTTTTGCTGCCACGTATTTGTTTAAAATTTGTTCAAACGCAACAAAGACTAGTACAGTATATCACTTTTTATTTCCTGAAATGTCAGACAGGCATTCCCTTACAGTTTAAATAAACTATTAAACACATTGTAAGCTTTTATTGTCAAATAAATATAAGAAGCTCTAAGCTTTACCCTACTAAAGGTTCATATTTCTAATAGTGCTCAGTTTACAAACTGTACGATATGTACATGCTGTGTAAATCAGTGGCTGCTTTATAAGCTTTGTGTCTGGATAAGCTGCATCAGATGCAGCTGCAATACCACAACATGTCCTTCAACTGAAGGATTAAAATATCCTCTATTGTCAGTAGTTGGTTAAGATGAGGCTCTCTAACTTCATTCTGATCTTTCCTCCAGCCTGCACCTCAACCCTCACTCGTCTCCTTTGTGCTGTTCAACAGGAGGAGTCTCGGTTAGATGTACTGATCAACAATGCAGGAGTCTTCCAGTGTCCTTACACCAGGACAGAGGATGGCTTCGAGATGCAGTTTGGGGTCAATCACTTGGGTCACTTTCTGCTCACCCACCTGCTGCTGGACCTCCTGAAAAGCTCCGCCCCCAGCCGGATCGTGGTGGTCTCCTCCAAGCTCTACAAGCATGGTGAGATTAACTTTGAGGACCTGAACAGCGAGCAGTTCTACGACAAAGCCTTGGCCTACAGTCGCAGCAAACTGGCCAACCTGCTGTTCACCCACGAGCTGGCTCGTCGCCTGGAGGGCAGCGGAGTGACGGTGAACGCTCTGACTCCGGGCATCGTGAGGACTAATCTAGGGAGGCACGTGCACGTTCCAGTGTTAGCTAAGCCCCTTTTTAACCTGCTCTCCTGGGGTTTGTTTAAAAGCCCAGAGGAAGGAGCTCGAACCTCGGTGTATCTGGCCTCCAGCCCAGATGTGGAGGGTGTGCGGGGAAAGTGTTTTGCAGATTGTCAGCCTCAGGTTCTTCTGGACAAGGCCACAAGCCAGGACCTGGCGTCGAAACTGTGGGACATTAGTGAAGTCATGGTGGGAATCACTACGTGAAATCTAAACTGAGTCAAGCATGCTTATAGACTAACTGGGTATTGTTGTAGGGAAATGACTGAGACTTTAAACTATGCAGTGCCTTTCTCTGTAAAATAATAAATATTTATTTTACTTCCAGAATTAGCAGCAATGGTGCCGAAAGATGGAAATGTTTCCAGGGCTTCACAAAACAGAGAAGTCCAACCCACATTGGATTTATTGAAGCGGATTGCAGAGTTTAGTCGTTTGTTGACAGCTGTCTGTGTTTTAGTTTAATGTTTGTTTATTTACTTATACTAACCAGGGGCTTTTTATGTGTTATATCTACAAGTAGAGAAGCTTTATCATGCTGGAACATGATTTATTTATGTGTGCAATGCATAATTGTGACCCTTCTGACACAAAATTGTAATATTTTAGAAGTTTTAAGATTAAATTTTACTAACTTGGTTAGTGCTGCAGCGTAGAAAGAAGAGGCTTTCTTCTGCAACCCCTTTAAACAAGTCAAATGTGTCCAGTCTTTTTTTTTTTCTTCCAACTTTCACCTTTAACCTGCTAGTAGAGTCTAAGATTGAGATCTTGGGTTTTTTAGACGTTGCACAGTCTGACGTTGGGGTGAATATGCTGGGATGTGCACTCCTAGGAAGATTTCTCTTTTTTCTCTTTTCTTTAAAATCCGTTTGAACCATCCAAAATCGCATTTTTGTATTGTTAAAAACAGCTAAGCCGAGAAGCTAAGCTACGAGGTAAGCTAACCGGCCGACCACGGGAGAAAAAAAACCTCAGTCTTGTCGAAGCTCCAAAATTCACAGTTGAAACTTGTGCCTTTGTCTAAAAAGTTGTTTTTCTCTGCAAAAAGAAGCTGAGAACTTGTTTACTGATTTTTATTAAACGTTTGTGGGAAAAATGCTATGCTAAAGAGCTCAAACCCCAACGAGCGGCCGCCATTTTGAGAACCAAAAAACAGGAAGGAGAGACAGCCCATGTCACGTCAAGGGGCCTCACTCCCATTTTTCTTAGAGTCACGCTGTCCGGTCCCTCGCTATCTATCCTTTGGTTCAAACAGTCTTATACTGCTATCCGGTGGTTGAAAAAAGGTACTACACACAAAACAAATTTACAAACCTAAAAAAGCTAAGTCTGGTCCTCTGGACATTCAAAAGAAATAATAATTTTACAAACATTTCTTCTTAAATTGACAATAATTACTAATAATTGTCACATTTCAAACAATATTATCTTTTATTGCAATAATTTCCGAGACAATTAATCACCCAGCAAAGTTTGTTATCGTGACAGGCCTAGTGATTGATGGACTCCATGCAGTTTGGGAATTATGGTACCTTTACCCTGTTTAGATATAGCAACAGTTGCTTCTCTGGGGGTAAATGCAGATTTCTTTCCACCTTGACATTGAGTTAACACACATGCTTTACAACAGTAAACGACAGAGGCGTGGGTTCACTGTTGGGAGCGCTTGAGGCAATATTTGTGAAAACAAGAGCTACGCTCCCGTCCTTTATTAGAAACCATGCGTTACTGACCTGTAGACATGTGTAGGGATGGGAATCGAGAACCGGTTCTTTTAAAGAACCGGTTCTTTAGCGTTCAATTCCCTGGAATTGTAGGCTGCTTGTCTTAACGATTCTGTTTATCGGTTCTCTGACTCTGAAGGTAAATTAATCTAAAAAGACATTTTGATTTGTAGAAATGGACATGCTGACTGACAAAAGGCTTAATCCAGGTTGAGGAATTTTGTCATTTACATAGACAACCCACAGAGTGACAGGGATGTGATTGTGGGAGTTGCACACTTAGAATATTTCTTTAATAAAAAAAGTCAGACAAGAGCTGCTCTGAAACTACGGTAAACAAACGTCTCATTGTGCAATGTGCATCGTGTTTTCAGGATATTCTCTGGTGGTGAGCTGCTGGCCAAAGAATGAACACAATATCACTTAAGCTCTCGAATCAGGTGCACATAATAAAATAATGCTCTTTGACTTGCTTCATTAACAGAGTTCCTCATTTATACGCTCCCCCTAGGAGTTTGGAGGGGTTTGTGTGTGGCGGGTCGGGGTTCAGATATCTTTTTTGCTGAGGGGTTAGTTGAGCTTCAGTCAGCCGTACTGGTTGCTCTGAGATTGGTCATTAACTGGGAATGTTTATCCACCAAGTCACCCGCAAACAAAGCAGAATGGTAGCAAGACCTCCAGGATTCAGGACTTTCCCACCTGTATTGTTCATTAGAACATTTTCTGGATCATTTATGGGGAGCTGAAAACACAAAGGCAGCCACTTTATCATATCCATCTCTCACACAGGACTCCCAGGGCCTTTTTAAAAGCAGCTCCAGTCTATTTATTTTACTAATGGCTCTAATTAGTGCAATTACAAAATTTGATGTTCTTAATGGCCACTGTAACATTGAAAGGGCCTCGAATGCTGATCTAGATGTGGGTGCTTCAGTCAGGCTACTTATGCTTTAAAGATCCAAAACATAATGGTTTAATTAAAAGCACATTAATTCTGTTTTTTCTTGTGCTTCTGTTGAAGGGGCCCTCATCAAATTGCAAACTGAAACAATTATAAAGTTGTTAGTATTAGTAATAATAACTGTTTCTCCTTTTTTTACATTTTAGAAAACAGACTTTTAATAATTGTTATTTATTGTTTCCATTATAATTTTACCTTTGTGCTTGTGTGATTTGTTACAATGTCAAGTTATATTTATTCATAAAGCACATTTAAAAACAGCAGCCATTACTAAAGCGCATAACAATAAAAATCAATGGCAGTAATTAGAAGAAAAATAATAATAAAAATGAAGTAAAAGCATAAAAAGAAAAACGTAAAACAATAAATTACTAAGTCAAATGACACTGTGTTAAAAGTCTGTGAGAACAGATGTGTTTTTCAAAAGAGATTTACAAACAGGAAGTGAGGTGGCCTGTCTACTGTTGGGGATGTCACACATTTATGACTGCAGCTTGACGCACTCAGTGGAAAATTACTACATTGATTGGACAGGCAGACCGGAGCAGAGGAGGTTAGGAAGGCGGTTTTACGTCGTAAACAAAAGGTGCGGACCTTACTGTAGGATGGACGGGTGGATGGTGTCACCAGACGGCAGAAACAGCGGAGCTGGACCGGAGGAGCAAGAGCTAACATGCTAACAGACCTTGCTGTAAACGCTGTGGACCGCGTGAAGCAGCAGGAAGCTGCAGAGCTCGGATGTGCAACAAGCTAACATGCTAACAGTCCTTGCTATAAACGCTGTGGACCGCGTGAAGCGAGCTGCAGAGCTCGGACGTGCAACAAGCTAACATGCTAACAGACCTTGCTATAAACGCTGTGGACCGCGTGAAGCAAGCTGCAGAGCTCGGACATACAACAAGCTAACATGCTAACAGATGGAGGAAGAATTCACCTGCTCCCAGTAAGAAATTAACTCTTTTTTTCCCCCCTTCATTATGGCTCCAAATGTACTGAATGTGTTTTTTGATAATTATGTAGGATACTGTGTTAGGATAGGCTAAGTGCTTGGTAACTGTACATGTACAGTACTGTACATGTACTGTATATGGGGCAGCCAGTGTGTATGTGTTTTCCGACTTACGTCGAAATTCGACATACGATGGCGCGTAGGAACGGAACTCGTTCGAAAGTCGGGGACTACCTGTATATGTAAACAGTTTATTTTTTGGACATTTTATTTTTACAGTTAATAAATGTGCCTGTGTGACAACTGGGACAAAGCTTTGACTCAGAAATATATTTCTGTTAGTAATTTATGGCAAGAAAAAAAAAATTGAGATATATATCGCGATTTTTTCGCCCAACCCTAGTCCTCAGTCACTGGTTTAACCGCCATGTTGAGGTTAAAGATGTTCAGATGTACTTAACGGGCCTGCAGGCTGTAAAGCGTGGCACCATGTGCACCTGCAGCTTTATTTTGGTTCCATCTCTCCACCAGCCACGTCTTCACCTGGCAGCTGAAGACACAAGTGGGGTTGTTTTCAGTGTTTGCCAAACCTGTGATGCAGCTCATTGGTTCTGTCCAGACTTCCATCAGTCCCTTTTCACTGTCAAACCATTGCCTGTTTTCCACTCCAACCACACGTTACATGTTATTCTGCTGGAAAATGTGACTTGGGAAACAAAACATAAGCAGGGTTTGAATGCCTCAACTCCACTGCAGGTAAGAGCAACAAATGTAACTGACCATGACTGAACCCTTTTTTTCATTTGCAACTCTGGGCTTTTTCGTTGAATGATCTGAATCACTAAATAAGCCTAGATTTTGACACTTCTAAGAATAGCGTGCCAACTCTTTATCTGCTTCTTTTATCTTCTTTCCTCACACCAACTGGACCCGAACCAGGCCTGCAGCACACGGGAAGAAAACAACCTGAATATTTAGCTTGGCTCTCCAGTTCTGTGGCCTCAAACCACCAAAATGAACTTTTCAACTTTTGTCTAAGTCAACAAAAACTTCTAAAATGATGTACTCACTTTGTTTTTCTTGTGTAATCGTTACAGCGCCTCTAAAATTAGCTGCTTAACTCCCTAACATTTATATTGTTGCCAGTGAGTTATGTGAAAATGTGCGTTTGTCTGACACCATATTTCACTTCACCGCTGAGAGCCATCAGCCGATGCACATCTATCTGAAGACAAATGCTTGATTCCTTCTGCTCAGAAAGTAAGGAAATTCTTAAGAACTCATTTTTAAGCTTGATGTATAACCAAGTCCAACGTATGCAGAAAATAGAAATCAACGTGTGTTTGGGAGTATATTTTGTGATGTTATCAGCCGATGTGAACAAAATACTGACATTTTTCATTCGACTACGAAAGAGACATTAGCGCAAGCGTAAAATGGTTTAAATGATTCAACTGGACTGTTTGCAGGTGGTTTAAATTATTTTTCAAATGTGTATGAAAAAACTGGATCACACAACAATTATGCAAAAGCTTAGCATTGTAGGACTGTAATATGTTTTAAAATGGTTGAAAAATGATGAAGTCACCCCAACCCATTTTATTTCAACTTGTGTTCCCCAGGGATCGTTCCAGGAACCACTTAGATTACGGTAATTTCATATAAATGGACCCAAATGGCAATTTCCATTTTACTGATGATATATATATTTTTTCAAACAGAAAGTAACTGTCCCTGCTGCCCCCTTCTCTTGCACCTCATCTGATTGAAGCAGATGGCTCATTCAGCTGATATACATACTAAATATGAAAGCACTGAATTGTGATTAATTTAATTTAATGGTCAAGTGGAGTACATCTTGGTGTCATGTTTCAAGTTCAAGAATCTGTATCGCCAGGGGGCTATTCGTTTCACAGAGTTTCGCTGTGATGTAGAGGTAGGCAAGCAGACTTGGGGCCAGAAAGTCATTGGTTCAACTCCGCTCCATGCCAACATGTTGTGGTGTCCTTGAGCAAGACACCTAATTTCTAACTGCTCCCCAGGCGCCTACGTAGCTGCCCACCACTCCACCTGGATGTATCAAGTGTGGTGGGATAAATGCAGAACACAAATTTTGATGACAACACATAGCCCTTTTTGGTGTTTATGGGTAATGGCAGGATAAAGCGGATGATGGACCAACAAACCAGGGCTCTGTCTGCAGTAATGAGAGCTTTTGCTCTGTTAAAGTTAAAAATGAGCTGTAACAAGGTTAAGTCAGGTCCTCTGGACAGATTCTTCTTTGTTGAATGAGAATCAGGTGAAAAGAAGGAACCCAGGCCAGTGGTCATTCAGTACGTTGTGGGAGTTTTAGAGAAACTGAGACATTTATTTTCTAAACATGACGTCCCAGTGGCTTTTAAACCCCAAAATACATTATGGCAAAGACTGGTTCATCCCAAAGTGCCAGTCCCCAGACAGTAACATATATGCTGTGCAGTGCCGCGAGGTCTGTTATCAGTCAGACATTGGGGAAGCTAAACAGCCACTGACCAAAAGGATGGACCAGCACAGAAGAACAACATCATCATTCATTCATTCAACCTTTATTTAGGCAGGTTATCCCACTGAGCCTCGAGGACTCATTTACAAGAGAGACCTGTAGGCCAGGACTCTGCGGTCTACACTCACCTGCAGGGCAGTGGTTACTCTTTCCGAGATGAAGATGTTCACATCCTTGATAGAGAGGAATTATGTTTTGAGAGAGGATAAAAGGAAGCCATCTTTGTGAAGAGAACCCTTCCATTGTTAAACAGGGGTGAAGGCCTCCATGTTCAACTGTTACCCTCTTCAATGCTGTTATTGCAAATATCTCTCAGCCTTCTTTGAATAGCAAACAGCCATCAGGGCACTAACAATCAATTGTTAGGTTGATGGTCCTCCTTTTTTTTACATGAAAACAGCTAGTTCCCAGATGTAAACAACAACTGGTTGATCCACTTACAAGACTGAGTTTGTTGCAGTGCCTCAAACTGAAGATGTATTTAGGATAACATATGAAACGTTTCAACAAGAAGAATCTGCTCACAGGACCTGACTCAACCTGTTAGATTTGTCTAGCTGGATTATTGAGCATGCATCAGGACATTAAAAAGGAGATGTATTTCTACATTTCAGCTCTCTATGGTCATATAAATCATGACAAAAATAAGATCCCAGATACATGCATCTCAAATGAACTTCTCTTGTGGTTAGGTTTAGATTGGGTGAGTGGTTTTGTCCTTGGGATAGAACTGCTTTCCGCATCTAAAGGAGTCAGCTGAGGTTTGGGAATCAGATTAGGATGTCTTCCTATGGAGGTTTTCTGAATACATCCCACTGAGACCTCAGGGCAGACTCAGAACTTACTGAAAGAGGGATGTGTGGGTTCCCCTTCTGGACCTGCTACTTCTGAGACCTGGCCACAGACAGACAGCTATACTGTATATATCCCTCATCTAATCGTGCTGAAGATACGGTCATTCAGGCGGACGTGGGAATCAGAATGGTTTATTAAAACACCAGATTTGCACACTCTTCCAGGAAACCCTTAAGATTTATCTTAACGTCATAAAAGCAGGAAGTAAACCAAACATTTCTGATCCACGTTGCATCCTTAAAGTGCAGCAGAGAGGAGGCGAGTTAAAGCAGGGTGCTGTGGTTGATGACGGCTCACGGCGCACTGCGCAGAGGACTCTGTCAGCCGTGCTCTGAAAGGTGAGCATCAGTGAGCCTCTGAGAACCTAGAGCTCATAAATCATCTGGAAGAGTTTAGTGTAAAGTAGCAGGAGGACTATGCGGGGCCCAGGGAGTGCTTGTCTTGAGCCTACCGCTTGGCCGGAGGGATTTGTTTGCTTTAACCAATCCAAACAGTTAGGAGAAGAAAGACTGGGCCTGCTCCTCACAGTCCCATTGTGGGATTGTCCTTTCCTTTCCCTCTGCTTTCTGTCAAACATGCACACATGTTCCCTCACATATATTCCCTCTGCAGGGGGGTGTACGCTCACTAATATAAACACAATCCTTGGCTATTGTTTATGCTATCGCGAGTGCTCTTTTTTTTTTTCCGTTTCAAACTGAGGATTTGGGATCAAGTATTCTGACTCTACGGCCTTCAGAGGAATTGATCAATTAAAAGGTTATATTACACTGGGCTGAGGTTAGAGCCACACTTTAGGTTTGGCTCTGCCGTTTACCCTCAAAGGTTAGCATCAGGAAATATTCCGAAATAGTTCAAGACAAGAAAGTAGCCAGAGATGTAGAGGTTTTGCAACAAAAACTCCTCTGGCTTTGACTTTTGAACCAACACAAATTACAAAACGCAATCGTAGATTTCTTATCTGTATTACAAAGTTCCAAAATTAGGCGCACGCATAGTTTTATTTTTTACTTGGCCCTGTCGAGGAAAAACAACAGATCACAGAGGTCCAAACTGTTTTGCAACTAATCATTGTTGAGCATTTCCTGTCTGCAAAAATCACAAATGTAGCAACAAGTGATGCTTGCAAAAGGTCTTGTTGGTAACCTTCAGTGTTTCTCAGTTGATGTTGTACACACAATTTTTAAAAAATGTATTGTTGGCTTTTTTTAATAAAAAGCATCTTTTTTTTTTGGTAGGTGAAGCCCATAAAACATGATAGAATGATTACTGGCAGGATGTATCAAGTTATGGGACTGCCAAAGGCTGGACAAAACTTTTAAAAACAATAAAATGTGAACATTATCAGTCACAATAATAGTGAAATTTGCTACCTTAAATTTGGGTCTGAGGTGATAATTTTGAGTATTTCATCAACTCACTCCACAGCAATGTAGCCCTGGCATAGCAATTTAGAGTTCACTGAAATCCTCCACGATTCTCAAATTGTGGTTCAAGTACCACCAGCGGTACTCAGAAATGCTGGTGTCTCTAACCCAAATGGTACCTTTACCCAATCATCATAAGATAATATGATGTAAAGCAAAATAGTAGAAATAGCCACAAAGAGGAGTGGTTTAAATGTTTATGGCTCCTAAAAAGAAAAGTTTGCCCTATAAAGTCTTTATTTATTTGTGTGCAATGCAGCCTAATTTAATATTAATAACTAAAAATCAGTTTTTACCCTTTAGCAGAAAAACATTTTTGTGTTACCGTTCATTTAGTCTCCATGCCATCGTAGTTTCCCACACCCAGAGGAAACGCAAAGCAGAGAGAGATCATGGCCCCAATATTTTGTTCCCTCAGAGATCCAAACTCTTGGCTTGTGCAACACTTGAGGGACCAGATCCACCTGACCTGCAGTCCTCAGAACTTACATGCTGTTAATATCACAGCAAACTGTGTGGACATCAACGCCCTGCCTCCCCGTCTCCCCCTGCTCCGAAAGCGAAGTTGTCTGTTGAACGTCACCGAGTGTTGCTGTCAGGGTCCACTCACAGCCCCCATTCGTCTCACGTATTGTGTGAAAATGAGTTCTGTTACATTTTCAAAATTATTTATACAGTTGTTAAACATAATTTCACATTGATACTGTTTATATTTAATTTTTCCTTTATTTAACAGGCAAATCCCATAGAGATCACAGATCTCTTTGGTAAGGGAGGTCTGGGCTTGAAGGCAGCCTAACGTATGTTTTTTGACTGTGGGAAGAAACTAGAGTATTCAAAGATGCAAACATGAGGAGAACATACAAAGTCCACACAGAAAGACCCCAGGTTCAAACCTGGGACTGAATCCTGAGGCAACAACGCTTACCACTGATCCACCGTGCTGTCAATGTCGTTAAATTTTATAGCCCACATTGCAACAGTTTAAAAACTTTTATTTAATAAACATGAGTATCAAAAAAAAGTCTTCAGATGCCAACTTCCATCCATCCATTATCTTTTACTGGCTTCTTCCTTTTCGGGTCACAGGGGTCACCGGTGCCCACAGTCACTGTGCAAGAGGTGGGGGACAGCCTGGTCAGGAAGCAAGTCCATCACAGGGCCACAGAGAGACAAACATTCACTCTCACTCACGCCTAGAGACAATTTAGAGTTACCAATCAGCCAAGCATGCATGTTTTTGGTTTGTGGGAGGAAACTGGAGGGAGTACCTGGAGAAAACCCCACGCATGCACGGAGAGAACATGCAATCTTCACCCAGAAAGGCCTCGGCTGTTTTGATCTGGCATCCTGCGGCAGCTCCAACAACCCACACTGTGCAGCCACATGCCAACTTTGGAATATCAAAATGTTGGAACCCACCCATGATGCTATAGAGTTTCCTATTGTTTTCTTTTTAATAACTGGGTTTAGTCATTCGGAAAAGAATGGATTCTTACTGAATCCTGGATTCACAACCTGAAACACTTTCAGCAGCTGAACAACCTGTAGGATTCTCCTCTTCACGGTGATCCATTGATGATTTTTGTTAATGAAAAGTGCGTTATACATTGAATTCATTATTATTACAGTATTATTATTATCCAAACATTTTCTTCCTCCTCTGCCTCAGTGGTCCCTTCACCCATGGAGGCTGATACCCTCTACCCTTCCCATCACATATACTGCCTTTTCTATCTTTCACTGATAACAGCCTGCATGTTTTTTGCTCCCCTACAACTAAATGTCCATTTGTTTCTAAAGCATGAATGCATCTGTCCACAGAACACACTCTGTCCAGCACAAGTCTGTGCCCACAGAACGTGTCCACACTTTCAGGTTGTGTTTTTGTGTCTCCAAGGTGTTCCCCAAGTCTATGTGAAGAAGATATTTATCACTGTGACATGACAATGTCTCATTCAGTGGTCAAAAATCATCCAGCAGGAGTTTCCTGCATTGACCTCTGCTACAAATTTAAAAACTGCAGCTTTTTTTTTTTTTTTACTTTTGGAAAACGTGTAGATTTTAATTAAGACAACAGCAGGACTAAAAGAAAATAGTTTCTACAGCAAATAGGCTGAAGAAGTAAAAAACAAGAAAACATATTTAGTGATCCAGTAAAATGGAAGGAAACATGTTTTTGAGCATTTTTGTGATGTTTTAGCACCATCTGCAGCAAAAACAAGGTAAAAAGTCAAAATTTCTAAGGAGAAAAGCAGAGCCAACCTCAGTAAATATTTATTCAGAGTTCAAGTACAAAAAATAGCTGAAAAGTTACTTTAAATCTGAAGTATTTTTTTTTATTGGCAAGAACCAACTGTGTGGAGTTCAAATCACCAAGGTTGTTCAACAAGCAAATATTTATTAAGTAACTTACAAAAAAAATCACATTATCCATCATGTTTCCTGCATGTCAGATTGTTTTAAATTGAGTTTGATTGAGCTGAAGATTAAAACACAGTCAGCAGAGTGAAGAGCCCGTACAGCAGGACACACGGGTAAAACACCAGCAGCTGCTGCTCGTGCATCGCCAGCGTGGAGATGAAGATCTTGGAGGCTGAGAAACTACACCAACAAATGGCTAGCAAGGCCAGGACTGTTCCCAGAGCATCTCTGCAACAAACAACAAAAACACCAAGTCATGATCGGCGTGAGTCCTGCTTGGACCCTCAATGAGCTCATAAATATTTAAACTAAAAGCTAAAGCTTTTAAAGATTTCAACACTTTCAGCAATCAAGCCACTTTCTTTTAAAATCAGTT
>JBBPBX010001329.1:86716-98883 GCA_038048925.1 Garcialebias charrua
TATATATTATATATATTATATATATATATATATTATATAACAAAGCTGTGATACTGGCATTAACTTTGACTTTTGTTTCACGTCAGACTGTAAACTAGATATATTTTGTCTTTTGTGTCATGTATTTCTGCATCTCAAAGTCAAAGTCAACTTTATTGTCAAAACTGCAGTATGTACAGGACATACACAGGATTGAAATTGCATTTCTCTCAGTCCCTCGGTGCAACAGTAAACATTTAAACACAAACACTAAAACATTTAATAAACATAAGCATAAAATGAAATAATAAAAGTGTAATACTGTCCTGAGTTTTTGCATAATAGTTTTTGCATAGTAGTAGTATGAAAGTATGAAAAGTTACACCAACACTAAAACACTAAACATTTAATAAACATTAAGACTGCAACATGTGTATATATATATAAAAAAAAAGTTGTTCCCACATTTGTACTCATTCCATTTATTTTGTCATCACATTGAATGTTCTGAATCTAAGACTACCAAATGAAAAATTTCTGGTATTTTGTCCCATTTTTCTTTCAAACACATCTGAAGGTGTCCAACAGTACCGGGTCATCCTTGTCACATTTTTGGTATTTAAATTTATCAACCGTTTCTATTAGAGGCCTGTCAAGACTTTAGACACTACAGCCTTTTGAATTCTTTGCAGATTTTAGTTGTACATCATTTTAGTGAAAAATGCCTGGACGGTCCTTGTAAAAGATCTAATGGTCTTGAAGGCAGCAGATATTGCCGTAAAATTAAACTTTCCCAAAGTACGGTAACCTCTTGTCAGTGTTGTTCCATCAACTGCTGATAAATGATGGTTCTTGATGCGGTGCCACCTGAGGGATTGGTGATCACGTTGCTCCGTTAAAGCTTGCTCCATTCTCCTTCTCATTTTCACTCTGAAGTTCCTCAAGTTTTGTTGAATGGTTCCATGATACTCTTCTGTGTGAAAGCACAAAATGTTTACGTTGTACCCCATGACAAGTCCTAAATCCCCCCTCTTCAATTGTTTTGAAGTGTATTTCAACAATAGACAGCTGTCCCGGCTGTATGATATGCTTCTGTCTAATAGTGTCATGCTTTGTTGTGTTGACCAGTCGTCTGTCCAGAACCATGGGAAAGAAAAGTCGAGTGAAGACTCAGAAGTCCGGCACCGGGGCCAGCACTGTGGTTTCCCCCAAGGAGATGATGAACCTGATCTCTGAACTGCTGCAAAGTATGTTCATGCTTCATCTGTCTTTAGTCTGAACAGTGGGGATTCATTTCTGTTACGTACCAAATGATATTAAAACAAAAAGGACAGTTTTTCCATCTCATAATATTAAGAATGATTTTGTTCATTAATGGACATCTAAACCTCAAAAGGGACAAACTAAAAGTCTCAGTTTCTCAGCCAGTAGCATCTCTGCCTTCAGATTGTCTCTGTTTTTGTGGTATTATAGTTGTGTTTGTGTGGATTTGTCATTAACAATTAGAGTGCAGCAGTGCAGTGCCCTCTGCTGGTAAAGAGTGGGAGGAGTACATCCAGATTAGAGGTTTAGTGGAGAAGATCAGAAAGAAACAGAAGGGTGAGCTTTTTTTTCACGGAGCTGAAGAAATACAAATAATTCCAGTCCAGGTGTGGTTCTGAAATAAGTTTCTTTTATTATTTTTTTCCTCTCAGGTTTGTCCACAGTGTTTGAAGGCAGCAGGGAGGACTACTTCTCAGATCTGATGTCCTGGGCTCAGGAGAACGAGGCGTCCTGTGATGGCTTTACCGTGGCAAACTTTGAGTCAGAGGGCTATGGCCTGCGGGCCACCAGAGACATTAAGGTGGCAGCTAATAATGTTTGTGCTGTTAAAAACACACTACAGGTAGTCCCCGATTTACGAGCGAGATCCGTTACAACGAGGCGCTCGTAAACCGGAAATCTCGTAATTTGGAACGGTTGCCATGTCTCTCGTAAGTCCGGAATTTCGCTCGTAAATTGGAACGGTTTCGCTAGCGCGACTACAAACACTCGTTTTTCATCGAAAAACTGCTTATGAGTGCATAAAAATGATCGGAAACGTGTGTCCATATGCTTAGCTAACTAACTGTGGTGAAAAAACACATGAAAACTCAGTATTTTTTGCGTTTTTTCCAAAAATTTGCCAGCTCGTAAGTCTGGAACCTCGTAGATCAGAGCGCTCGTAATTCGGGGACTACCTGTATTAGACAAATGTGGAGGGATAAAAGACTTTTTTTTTTTTTGTAGGCAGAGGAGTTGTTCTTGTGGGTTCCCAGGAAGATGTTGATGACGGTGGAATCAGCCCAAAACTCTCTGCTGGGTAAGAAGTGAAAAGTGCTTTCCAGTTCAGAAGTGATTGGATGGAGACATAATTTGAAAGTGACTTGAGTTTAGGCATTAATTATGACTGTTCAACATGAAACATTCAGAACTTTTTAATATTGTCTATACTGTATGAAATCTGCAGCTCATGGGTATTGTCACAGTTTTTCTTTAAATGCTTCTTTGGGTGTTCACTCACCTCTTTGACCCTCTGTCTCAGGTCCTCTGTACAGTCAGGACCGGATCATGCAGGCTATGGGCAACGTGACTCTGGCAATCCACCTGCTGTGCGAGCGGGCCAACCCGTCTTCATTCTGGCTGCCGTACATCCACAGTCTTCCTCAGGAGTACGACACGCCACTGTACTACCAGCCGGATGACGTTCAGCGGCTGCTGGGCACCCAAGCAGTGCAGGACGTCCTGAGCCAGTACAAGAACACAGCCCGCCAGTACGCTTACTTCTACAAACTGGTGCAGGTATGCAGATTCAACACACACCAACCTCATATGCATGGAACTGATATTCAGATAGGTTTTGTGGTTTAATTGTTTTCATATGGCTCCAAACAGCTAGTGGCTCAGTTGGTAGAGTTGTTGCCTCTCAGCAAAAAGGTCGCTAGATCGAATCCTGGCCAGGGGCCATTCTGGGTGGGGTTTGCATATTCTTTCCATGCATGCTTGGATTTGCTCTGGGTACTCTGGTTTCCTCCCATAGACCAAAACATGCATGTTAGACTGATTGATCTAAATTGTCTCTAGGTGTGAGTGAGAGTGTGAATTGTTGGTAGTGTCCCTGTGATGGGACAGTGACTGCTGGATATGGGCACCAGTGACCTCCGTGTCCTGAAAAGGAAGAAGCAGGTAAAGATGATGTATGGATGGATGGATTTTTTAAGCTTTTCAAACTTTTTTTTAACTGAATAAAGAGAAAATTGGGTTTGTACTTGGGTTACTAGCTGGTAACTAGCAGGGGGAGACATCAGATAATCACCATCTCTGGTTACCCATCAATTTGCATGTCCAAAAGACCAAGTGGAAGGGCAGCTAGGCTTGCAGCACTGGAGCTGGGTTTAAACTGTTTTATCATGGTGTGGATGGACAGAGAAATGGAGTAGGGGTGGTACAGAAGCAGGAGCTGACAAAGAATATTGTAGAGGTGAAACGAGTGTCAGATATTGACATGTCTGAAGGTAGAAGGTCTGATGCTAAGTGTTGTCAATGGTTATGCTCCACAGGTTGGATGTGATGTAGTGGAGAAATATATTTATATATATTTTAAGGATCAGGATGAAGTGATGGAGAGTACAGTGATCCCTCACCTATCGCAGGGTTTATGTTCCAGAGACTACCGCAATAGATGAAAATCTGCAAAGTAGCAGATTAAACCTGATTTAAACAGCTTCCATGAGATCTGTACTACACTAAAGTTGTATTTTAGAAATGCAATGTTTCACAATTTGTCTCTTTATTGTATTTTTAGTTTATTCTCAAAAGAAAAACCATTTAAAATCTTATTTATCGCTAAATGTAAGAGTTCACCTTAAAAACTGTTAATCTTATGTGTATATGTATATTACCACTAGGTGGCAGTATTGTTCTCATCTCTTCCCCCCACCCAGACAATGGTAGTTTGTTGAAGGAGCTCAGACACTGTTGGTTTTAAAGACGTGATAGATGATTTATGGACAAAACTGAACTATAGGTTAATCAAAACTGCATGAATGCACACAAAATATAAGAGTTGGACAGTGTCAGTTGCCCTAATGCATTCTGGGAATTTTTCCAGAATCCTGCACCCCTGCTCTGAACATTGTTTCCTTGCTATGCTTGTTTACTTGGAGTAACTGTGCAAGAAGGCTGCAGGACTTTGTGAGGAAAGTTTTGAGTATTTTTATATTCTGATGAGTTTTTTTGGAATTAAAGGATTTTTTTTCTTCCAGTTTCCAGTTTAATGTTCACATGTACAGTAGATGCCCACTTTGATAAAAGTTCTGCTCTGATGTTTAGATGCTCTTGTTGTTTTTGAGTGGGGTTTTGAGACTCTGGACTGCTTTGTTTTGAATGCAGGATTGGCAATATTATATATTTTTTTAATTAAAAAGTTTCTTTAAAAATGACTAATATTTGTGTACAAAATGAGAAAAGTAGAAACTAAAATCAGTTTGGTTTGTAATGTTCAAGTTGAAGAGCTTAGATGGAAACACTGATCCCTTTTACAGTAACATACCAGCAACCAACAGAGCATCATTATACAAGTAGCATGAGTTATTAAATCACAAGACCTAAAGTTCTTCATTGGTGCGCATGAAACTACTTTTGTTCTTGTTCATGGTTTTTATTAGTGTTGCTATGTAAAAATATTTGTTTCTAGAATGTATTTAGTACACAGGCAATTCAAGAGCTTTAATAATGCATCAAAGGTATAACAAGAAAACAACAACAAAAAAAAAACACCTTGAGCATAAAAAATTCATCAAAGATTTCACAAATTAAGTACTTCCTATTTTTTGGGTATTTTTTGTTCGAGTGTGAAGAGAGAAACAAGGAGCAGGGTGTGCCAAAAATACAAAATCATTTTATTTTTGAAGCCGATGTAATGGAAAAATGTAGTGGCTCACTTGTTTTGACAGCACATCAGTGTTTCTGTTCATCACATTAGCAGCTGCAGTGTTGAACTGTGGACTCTGAGTAACACACTGTTGTATTTAATAACGCTGCTGCTCAGATTTCCCCTACACACACACACCAACCTACCTCAGGGTAAAACACTGCGGTCACATCACATCTCACCTCCGGAGCTGAACAGTTGCACTGATTCATCCTAAGTTCATCTGGAGAGTCTTTAAGTCAAGCTCAACAATAATCAAGAATCTGATCCAATAAATCAAACAAGCTGATGCTGGTAATCTCAGGTTAGTTTTTTACTTTGACCAACAGTGAAGGGAGGGACCACCGAAAGGTTTGGGGGATTTGCTGAACTTTTTGACTATAGAGTAGGTGTACATGTGTCCCAAGCTGTGTCCTGTAAGATGTTCCATGTTTCCAAACAAAGTAAAAATGTGTCTACGGGTACATCACTAAAAATTAAGATGATGCATAATATCAAAGTTCATGCTCATTAATCCAGGTTAAAAATCCAACAATGTTCAGTCAGGTCATCTGGACAGTTTCTTTTTTTGTTGTTGTTGACGTTTCGTCCTTCATCCAAAAGACTTCATCAGTCCAAGGAGCTATTTTATCACCAGAAAACTGGCTGGTTCACTATGGAAGTGTGCTGCTTGTGGGACTGAGTTTGTTTGTGGCTCGTGCTGATTAAGTCCTTTGGATAAAGGATGAAATCTCTCAACAAACAACAACAAAAAAAAAGAAACCGTCCAGATGACTTGACTGAACGATGTTGGATAATAAATAAAACATTGACTAAATTATCCTGTTTGACTGAATCTACCCCTTTAAAGTCCAACATTACAGCTTTGTGTTTTAAAATAACTTAGTCATTTCAGTGTTTACGTTTGTGGAGATCATGTTTAGCGTTAGAATACTTAAAGAACTGCCGTGATATTTCCACAACTAGAACCACCATAGACCCAGACTGTTGTTTTCCTGTAGTATACGGTAGTTTTTAATTTCCCTCTGGTGTGTTCATGTGTTCTGGATGTCAGTTCCCCCCTCCCGTCTGAAAACAGATGTCTCAATATCACCGGTTTGGTTTTAAGCGCTGATGTAAACGACAATCTGCGTGTATTTTAGTGCTTTTTACAACGCTGGTGTTTATGAGCATTGCTGGTGAAATGGGATTAACGCATTCTGTTGCTAACAAGACACACAGACACTAACTTCAGACTTTAAAACACACAACAGTGTTTAAAGAAGCTTCATAAATTCAATCCAACTGCCTCTAAAAACGTTAACAAGTGCTGACGCTTCATGTTTAAACATCGAACTTTCATGAAATAAACAGTTACTGAGATATTTTCAGGTTTGTACTGCTCAGATTTGACAGTAGAGATTATACTACTGTACTGCAGGCTTCTTATGTACTTGTATACAAAAGCTTACCTCCTCATGTACAGCCGTCATTCACACATCGAAAAGTCTGGGCTGATAGACCGAACTGGGTGGTGGTGTGGGGGGGTGGCTGGGGACGAGGTACATTCAGGTCAATTCAATTCAAAGCCAATGTGACAAGCTAATTTTCCAGCCCGGTCATCTGAGGAGGAGAAGAGAGAGGAGCGAGGAAGGAGGAGCCGAGGACAAAACGGGGTGCAAGATGAGTGCATGCATGTGTGTCCGCAACAAGATGAGTCCAAAAGTCCACCTCTGTAATGTTCTGGGCTTGGATCCGTGTTCTGCGATGGCTGCGTTAATGTAGAGAAGAACAGCAGAGATTTTACAGCATCTGCTGCCTTCAAGGCCACGTCTTTTCCAGGGACGTCCGAGCATTTTTCACCATGACTGTGTTAAACCACATTCTGTTTACATCCCGAAGGCTGGGGAAGATGAGGGGACAGGTTCTGGACTGTCCAACGTCGAGTCTTGAACTGTCCTCTGTAGACGATGCTTGAGAATTTAAATAAATAAATAAATAAATAAATGGACGTTGCAGCCTAACATGCAGGAATGGAAACTAACAAATGAAACAACATTCAACCTTTATTTATACAGTACAGGTTAGTCCCATTGAGCCTCAAAGACTCATTTACTTGAAATATCTCGGTTTCATTTATTTTCCCCACTGTGTAAAAATTAGATTTGTTCTTGTTATTCTTTAGTTTTATGGGTTATAGTCTAAATATTGTGTTTTGTAAATATTCAAACCTAATTTATGCAGATTCTATTCTTCACCCAACAGCTTCAATAATAAAACCCGTTCCTTTGAAAACATCTTCCTTATCGTCGGTTTTCCTGCTGAAATCTTCACCAGTTTGCAGATGTTTGTTGCTCGGTGGTGTCTGCGGCTTTAAATGGAGACACCAGTGACATTTGTGGGCGCACACCCACACGCACACACAACGCACACTGATTCAAGCCCAAATTGATGAGGCAGATTTATGACGGCTGCTGGCCACAACAAATTAAGTTGACAGTGATGTATGTGGGGGGTCGAGTGTCACGCTGCACCAACAGACCACACACACTCACACACACCCCCAGTGGCGGCCCCCTACTCCCAGTCCTTCTTGTTAGGCTGGCCTGTCAGGCTACCCCCCTCCAGCATACCTGCATAATGAAAGTCCTCGTACTGATTTGTGTTTTTTATTCCGTCCCGCTTTCCTCTCCATCCCCAGACTCATCCCGCCGCCAGCAAGCTGCCCCTGAAGGACAGCTTCACGTTTGATGACTACAGGTCAGTGTGTGTCGCTGTGTGTGTGAGTGTGTGTTTTTAGAAAAACTGGAGCAAAAATAATGTTGAGCTTCCAACAGGTTAACTTTTTTATTTCCATGTCCCAGCTGTTAAAGAGGAAGATGTTAAAATTGATTCCCACATCAGATTCACAGTTTAAACATTTTAGTGCTTCGGATGTGTGTGTGCTCCTGCGTCTGTCCAGGGGTTAACAAGATTTTGTTGGTTTTGTGTAACAGGTGGGCAGTGTCCTCTGTGATGACCCGGCAGAACCAGATTCCCACTGAGGACGGCAGCCGGGTCACTCTGGCCCTCATCCCACTGTGGGACATGTGTAACCACACAAACGGACTGGTAAGGCTGATAACACGCACACAGGTAGACTATAAGGTGATGCAACGTAGAGCAAAGAGGGAGGCAGCTAAGGCAAAGCAGAAGGTGTATGATAAATTGTATGGGAGGCTGGACACTAAAGAAGGAGAGAAGGACTTATACCGATTGGGGAGACAGAGGGATCAGGCTGGAAAGCATGTGCAGCAGGTTAGCCTTGTTAAAGATATGAACGGTAATGTTCTAATAAGTGAGGGGAGTGTGATGGGAAGATGGAAGGATTACTTTGAAGAGCTAATGAATGAAGAGAAAGAAGAGTAGAGGTCATAGAAGCTGTGGACCAGGAATAAGTAACAGGTGGACAAGTGTCCTCTGTTATGACCTGCTAAAATCAGATCCCCACTGAGGACGGCAGCCGGGTTACTCTGGCCCTCATCCTCCTATGGGACATGTGTAACCACACAAACGGATTGTTAAGGCTGATAACACACACACACACACACACACACACACACACACACACACACACACACACACACACGTCATTTTACACTGTGCATAATAAAACAAGATTCATATGAATTAAAAGGCTTTATCCAGATTTACACATTTATTTTACATACCGTAATGTGGAAAAAGCCACATTCCCTTTTAATATGAAGTATCCTGATGAGATGGAATATGGTAAAAAGTACTGGTGCTTCAGTTTTTTTTAACACTTTAAGAATTTATTAATAAATCAGGGTTTTTGCAGTAAGTGAATATATTAAGTGCTAGTTGAATCAGTCGGTTGTTTTCTTTCTGCAGATCACCACAGGCTACAACTTGGAGGACGATCGCTGCGAGTGTGTGGCACTGCAGGACTACAAAGAGAATGAACAGGTGAGACACACTTCATGTAGATGAACCAGGAGTTCCTTCCCTAAATTGTTTATTTCTATACGATTTTTTTTAATGAAAGGCTATGCAAGACTTATTTTAAACACATCTTTCCTTTGTTTTTTGTTTCCTAATTTAAGATAGTTTTGTGAGATTCTGTGCAGTTCATGTTATTTTTAATAAATCCATCCATTTAAAGAGACACCATGACGCAAATAAATTTAGCTGATTTATTTTTTTATTCGCCAAAAGCAGACATTAAGGTATACTGTAGTTTCCATACGTCCGTAAACTTTCTCTTATCTTCCCATAACTTCTGATCCGCTCAAGATAATTTAACCGACCTTTATACACAACAGCATCATCACTAGACCGAGTGTTACATACACTTTTCATTCATCACTCCAGGTCCAAGGTTAAGGTCACAAATCAAGGTCAAAGTTAAAACAAGGTCTTTGCTTGTCCTGCCCATAACTTCTGATCTGCTCAATATCATTTATTGAAACTTTAATAATTTGTACCACCACTAAACAGCATGTTGTGTAGTCTTTTCATTACCTCAGCTCCAAGGTCAAATGTTATAGCAGGTCATTCTTTGTGCTATTGATGGCTGTATTGGTGTATAATACAGGTAGTCCTCGACTTACGGCAATTCGGTGTTACGAACGCATCTTATTAATAAAAATATAAATTAATTAATTAAATAAATAAATGAATAAATAAAAATTGAAAAATCTTATTTTATGTGTTTAGATGTTCTTGATTTTATGTGTACAGCACTTTGTTGCAGCTGTGGTTGTTTTAAATGGCTTTACAAATAAAGTTATTATTATTATTATTATTACTGTATTATTATTTTAGAAGCCGATTACGCAGTTTTCGGCAGTGTTTGGCAGTTGTCGTTTAGCTTCGGTTACCTCCAGCTTCGACAGCCGGCTTTGGACAGACCGTCTGTCCGATCAGAGATTTCTTTGCTCGGATAAATGAGCTGGAAACGGTCGGTGAACTCTGTGGACGTCTCAGGCGGACGAACGGCTTGGCGGCCTGGCGGCCTGGATGTTGGTGGCACCCGGAGCTAACAAGCTAAAACGCGGACCAATCTTGGTGGCCTGGATGTTGGTGGCACCTGGAGCTAACAAGCTAAAACGCGGACGAACCTTGGTGGCCTGGATGTTGGTGGCACCCGGAGCTAACAAGCTAAAACGCGGACCAATCTTGGTGGCCTGGATGTTGGTGGCACCCGGAGCTAACAAGCTAAAACGCGGACGAACCTTGGTGGCCTGGATGTTGGTGGCACCCGGCGCTAACATGCTAACGCCAGCCCCACCGAGGACATGGAGCTGACGGGCGGCGGAGATGCCTGCTGCGGCCGGGAGCTCGCCTCGATGCTCCGCCTGGCGGCCTCAGATGTTGTTCGGACCCGGAGCTAACATGCTAACGCGGAGAAACGGCTTCACCAGCTCCCAGTAAGTTATTAACTCTTTTTACCCTCATTATGGCTCCAAATGTATGGAGCTAACATGCAGTTACAAACAGCTTGGACCGCGTGAAGCAGCTGGAAGCTGCAGAGCTCGGACGTGCAACGAGCTAACATGCTAACAGACATGCTAACTATTTTTTTCCTTCATTATGGCTCCAAATGTACTGCATGTGTTTTTTGATAATTATGTAGGGTACTGTGTTAGGATAGGTGAAGTGCTTGGTAACTGTAACTGTACAGTACCGTACTTGTACGTGTATAAGTGGCGGCTCGTGTGTTTTCCGACTTACGGCGATTTTCGACATGCGAACGGCCGTAGGAACGGAACTCGTTCGTAAGTTGAGGACTACCTGTAGTTTGTCGACAGGCGTCTAATGTGCCATATTTGGTACACTTGTCACAAAATAAAGTAAAATTAGATTCAAAAGCTGGTGTTTTCCTCATATAAAGCCCAGTCTGTCTTTATAAAAACAGTGTGTTACACAAAGACACACCTACTCATTCAGTAGTGATCAAATGTGTCCAAATGGTGCAGTGGGGGTTTGTGTTGAGCCATCTTGTCATTGTAAATAATGATTGTCATCTTCCTGTAGATTTACATCTTTTACGGTACAAGGTCCAATGCCGAGTTTGTCATCCACAATGGCTTCTTCTTCCAAGACAACGCCCACGACAGAGTGAAGATCAAGCTGGGTGTCAGTAAGAGCGAACGTCTCTACGCCATGAAGGCTGAGGTTCTGGCCCGAGCCGGCATCCCAGCGTGAGTCTCTGACCTGTCTGTGCTTCCAATAAGTTTTTTCTTTACTAACATTCCTCCTTTATTGTTTGCTCTGCTCCGTCTATAAGTTCAGGCTGAAACCTTTAATTTGGGTCAGAAAGAGCTTCAGGACCTTATTAAGAAGCTGCATTTTGTCTTCTAACGGGAGACGATTCATCCAGTTAGATTCTGCTTTGGCAGAACTGAAGCACGTAGCAATTATTTTTTTAAATTTTTTTTAACTTCACACCCCACCAAGTAAAAAAAAAAGAGTCATCCGCCCCAACACTTTCATCATCAAGAAGCTTAATCATTTTATCATTAGCCCTTTAATATTATGCAGCATTCTCTGCTTGGCATTTTTAATCAGAACACTTTAATCTCTTATTGATGACGGTTTAAATCTCAACAGTGGAAATTAAGCGAAACAATTCCCGTTGTTGCCGCAGCACTCAATTAAATTGTTAGATTCAAATGAGATTAAATTGTAGATCATTTTTCAAATTCCCAATCAGACCTGGCTGACGTGTTATCGTCCTTACGACATGTGCGTCTCTTTTGGGGAAAACTTTGGAACAGTGCAGCGAGTTGAAGAAGAGCGCAGGACTGGACTGAGGGAGGATTTAATGGAAAGAGTGCAACACCGTGCTGCTGGTTACCACACGGATCACACCACTGAAAAAAGAAAAATTGTCAAACTGTAGAAATTTGCAGTTGAGACTTATAAAAGATTTGGTTGAGATGAGTTCATCTGCAAGCTGATGTCAAATGTCAAAACATAAGTCTGCATGCTCATGTAGACCTCACAAGAAAATTCTAATCTTCTTCTGAGTTTTTATCGCTTAACGATTTGTAGTAATATATATAGTTTGTATTTCATAAAACATTTTCAAACTTAGTTTGACTGCAATGCTGGACTGTCCTCAGGAAAGACCTGAAAAGTTGTGAAATATAGAAAATTTCTTAAAAAGTTGAAAGAAAAGTCACAAAAATGTTCCTGTAATGAAATTTATTAACTTATATTATTAACAAAAACATGGACTTAATGTAAAGTT
>JBBPBX010001330.1:9210-21043 GCA_038048925.1 Garcialebias charrua
TAGTCTTGGGGGGGCCTAGTGGGGCCCCGGTAGATCACATTTCACAGGTAATATGAGCTCCGCCTCCTTGCCATGCAATGTGAAGTACCCATCCAAGCTAATTAAGCACCTGACACATAACTAACTAGATAATGTCGCAAAAAGGGCATATCCTTCAGGGGCCAAAAAAAGGAAGAGGAAAAAAGAAGAAGAAGAGAAAAAACGGCAAGATAAAGGTATGTTTGTACAAAGTACGTCTCTTTTATCAAAAAATATTTGTGCAGCTGCTAAATAGCCGGCTAGCAACCTGGAACAGTCCGGACTACCATGTTTGTACTTGTTAATAACTGAGTTTTAATTTTATGTGAGTTGATTCTAGTTGTTGGCACTACTGTATATCATTTTTTCCTTTTTTTTGTTGGCTCAAAACAGCATTTTTGCTAACTCTTGATAGCAATAATTAAAACTTCACAATACAGTACATAACATTTGCTAGCCAAATGTTTTACATCAGGCTATATCGATATATTAATAATGGCTTACTAGCTATGCTTGAGTTGGCAATATGTTGTGGACTGTTGAGCATGATAATTTATGTGACTAAAATAAACAATTTTTACACAAACTTATGTCATGTAAAATTCTACAGGAGCACTGTTAAAATATTTTGGCAACACAGAATCGGCTCAGTGCCAATCCACATTACCAGGCTCAGCTGTGGGCAGTGCATCAGGTAAGAGAAAGACTCACCATGCAGCATACAATTAATTTTTTGTTATAATTACACTCCAGAGTCTGTAATGAAAGTATGCAAGGAATGTGTGTGCATATGTATGTATTTCATTTTATGTCCATCTTCGTCCTCTTCAGAGCTAAGTGTAGCATCCCCATCCTCTGTGCCCACTCTCTCAACCGTGTCTACAATCACTTCTGATCTACCTGGTAAGTTAACTGCATAACATCCTTTTTATAACTCTTAAACTAACTCATAAAAAATTAATTTACAACACAAGCAGAAAATAGGACTTTTTGGAGGAACAAATTTGATGAGTAATTAGGCGAAAATAGGCATTGACCTGCTGAAAAACAGTGATATCTTACCGACACCCAGTGGCACATGCCAGAAAAACACTAACATCTTGTGGCACATGCCAGAAAAACATTGACATGCCACAAAAATTGTGGCATGCCACAGGAAAAACATTGACATGCCACAATTTTTGTGGCATGAAAAACACTAACATCTTGTGGCACATGCCAGAAAAACATTGACATGCCACAAAAATTGTGGCATGTCAATGTGGAAACATGTCATGCCACAGGAAAAACATTGACATGCCACAAAAATTGTGGCATGTCAATGTGGAAACATGTCATGCCACAGGAAAAACATTGACATGCCACAAAAATTGTGGCATGTCAATGTGGAAACATGTCATGCCACAGGAAAAACATTGACATGCCACAAAAATTGTGGCATGCCACAGGAAGTACTACATGCCAGTGCCACAAATTGAGCTTGCTGTCTCTCCCTAACTGTGCTGTCCCTAAGAAAAACCACAAAATGCAACCTGTAATTTTTTTAATGGTTCAAAAAGGCTGGTTCCTACCACATATCCCATGATTGGATTGGTGTGCCAGGAAAAAGGAGAACAATTCCAACAGCCTTTGTTGAAAACGGTCATCAACTGTTTTCCAATCAGAGACTTGTTCAGTTATCTGGAGTCAGTTGTTTTGAAGGGTGATCATGTACTGCTGAGTGGTTCTTCATTGCTTTAAAGGAGACCACATATTGTTTTTATTTTATTTTATGGTATTTCTGTGGGCTATCCAGACCACAGGTAGTCCCGACTTACGAGCGAGTTCCGTCCCTAGGGGGCGCTCGTATGTCAAAAATTCGTAAGTAGGATCACATAGTAAAAAAAAAAAAAAAAAAATATTTTTTTTTATTTTTTTTTTTTTTTTTTTTTTTTATAAATGAATACATGTACAGTACTGGACAGTCACCAAGCACTTAGCCTATCCTAACACAGTTTTTAAAGATGAAGGAATAAGTTGAATTGTCTCCCTTTCACATAAAGGGAGCAAGCTCCCTATGGAGCCTGCAGGGAGGAGGGAGACAATTCAACTGACTCCTTCATCTTTAAAAACTGTGTTAGGATAGGCTAAGTGCTTGGTGACTGTACAGTACTGTACATTTATCTATTTATTAAAAATATACAGTATATACAGTATTTTTATTTTTTTATTGTTTTTTATTTATAAATAGATAAATGTACAGTACTGTACAGTCACCAAGCACTTAGCCTATCCTAACACAGTTAAGGAGTCAGTTGAATTGTGTCCCTCCTCCCTGCAGGCTCCATTCCCATAAAGGGAGCTAGCTCCCTTTATGTGAAAGGGAGACAATTCAACTCACTCCTTCATCTTTAAAAACTGTGTTAGGATAGGCTAAGTGCTTGGTGACTGCACAGTACTGTACATGTATTCATTTATTTAAAATAAAAAAATAAAAAATAAAAAAAAAAGTTTAAAAAAAATTTTTTTTTTGTATTTTTTTTTAATGAGATGCATGCTCGTAAGTCCGGGACCTCGTAAGTAAGAGCGCTCGTAAGTCGGGGATATCTGACTTCCGTTCTAAACGACCGGTTTATGATAATGATCTCTGAATGCCACGCCCTACAAAAATCTGTTTACATTTACTCCGCCCTCTGTAAAAGCCAGTATCTCTAATATGTTGTTGTTTTAAAATTAGCTCTTTTTTTATTACTCATTTGACTTACTGTTAGTGCTAGCTTAAGATAACTTACCGAAAGCCGTCTGCGCGCGCCGCCATTTGCAGCTCCTTTTAGCATTAGCCCACCTCCGAGGCTAAAGATAGCTTTTCCTCCTCCGGGCGGGCGGTGCTTAGCTCCGCTCGTTGCATGCGGCGCTTTTGGGAGCGATCGCTGCTTCAGTCCACACACACACAAAGTTCACCGAGTGTCTCCAGTTAATTTATCCGCATGAGGCAACCTCTGACCGGACCCCCGGACCTCAAAAGCCAGCAGTAGCCAGCAGTTCCCGCACGCAGATGGTGTCTTCGCCGGCGGTCTGCTCGTTTTATTTCTGCCGGCTGCGTGTTGGGAGCGATCGCTAAAAATTGAACTAAAACGTAAAAATAACAATTATACTTTATTTATAAAGCCATTTAAAACAACCACAGCTGCAACAAAGTGCTGTACACATGAAATTAAGAACATTTAAACAAAAGATGAGATGAAATCAGGAATCAGGTGAGGGGCTGGACTCAGGTTTGAGGTGGGTTGTGGCTGCGGTTTGTGACGTCACAAACCGCAGGAAGTGAAAACGAAGTGTTTCTATCAAAGATAAATAAAAATACTTAGAGTAAATAAACCACTGGGTGCATTTTTTTGGCATTAGGACTGTTTTTTTATGAAGTACATACCCAAAGTTGAGTAAAAAAACCCATTACTGTAAAAAGTGAATTTTGAATCTGTGGTCCCCTTTAAGTTTCCATCATTTGTTGTTTTTTCAGCTCATCTGCAGTCAACATCTACTCCCTTCAATCTTCAGATCTGATCCAAGTTTTCAGGGCTTGACAACCGTGTTCCATCTCGAAATGACTGACCGACCTCCGTCTGCTATCTTTGTCTTTTTAAACTCATCTCTTGTCTCTGATTGGCTGGTTTCTGATCTAACATCCATTTTGAAGACCTGTCAACCATTTTGAAGACTTTTCAACAGTTCAAGTTTGTCTCCTTTTTTTCAACTTGCTCATCTGTATAAACTGTGTACTTCTACGTGTTGTAAGCTCATGACAGGTGCTTTGCGTAACATCCTCATATCCGGACATCGCCTTAACCACACGGCTGTTTCCTGTGACTTGCATCAAGTGACAGTTTCTCAACTTTGAACTTTGCTCTACTAAACATGAAAAAAACTTACTAATAGAGATGTATAAAAACCTTTCTTCTAAAATCACTTGACTTAACAATTAAGAGTGAAATCCAGCTCTAACTGTTACAATCAATTAATGAATACTTCTTCGATCACAAAATAATTTAGAAAGGATCTTTTGCTTACAAAAATATAATAACATTAGATTGTTTCAGCACATTGACATACAGACATAAAATCTTTATTCTAATCAACACACCCATAAAACTACTTTTATTGATCATTCATTCAGTAAGACTGCTTGATATTAAATGTCCATCTCCACCAGACATGTGCAGTCTGACCTCAGCCTATCTTTCATCCACCTAACTTGACAGGGATAATGAAGATTCTAGACTTGAGTATTAATTTAATATGACTGGTTTGTGTCTTTTTCTGGGCTCAAAACGGGGGGTGGGGGGGTGTCTAAAACTTTTTGTGACCAGGGTCTGTGGGCAGTGGGCCTGAATGCAAAATACATGTATTTAGTCTAAGATTCAACACATCAGTGAAACCACAATAATAATAAAAAACGGGCGCAGGCTCATGAAATTGAAACAAGAAAGTCTAAATGATGTGATGTCTGACCTGTCCATCCAAAAAGTTACGTTAGTTAGTTGCAGAAAACTCATCTCCATTACATCTTGTTGGGTTTGTGGAGCCGTGCAGCTGTAAAAAAACGACAGATCAGAACTACGCAGAGCGGTGCGATAAGAAGTATGTTTATGTTTGTTTATGTTTATGTTTATGTTTATTAAATTTGTTCATTTTTTTACAAAAGAAACACAATACAAGACAATCCCATTAATGATACGTACACAATGTAAAAAAATGAAAGGAAGCAGAAAGAAGAATAAATCTTATTATATCTGCCCCTTTTTTCAAACAATCAGATTAAACAATAATAATATTTCACCAGTAGTACAAAATGACTAACTCTTTCTAATTTTCTAATACTAATACGTAACTAATAATCGATACAAAACACATTAATAATATTTCACCAGTAGTACAAAATGACTAATTCTTGACTATGAATGACTAATTCTAAAGTAAAAATGTTTATTTAGGAAATAGACTGATGTTCTTTTCTTACCTTTACGGGACAAACCCCACGCCACCTTATCCGGTTTGTGCTGCCTTCACGGTCAGCTGTGTTCACTGCAGATGCACTCTCTGCCGCATTAGGAAATGCCGACACGTGAGGAGAAGAAGCGGGCCTACTTCGTTGGGGGAAGGGCCTTTGTGGAGAACATTGAAATTTTCTAACAGTTGTTCTGAAAAGGGAGAATACTCTATGATTAATTCAATCTAAGAGTTAATCGCTGCTCTGACTTTTGTGTTTGTTTGTTTGTGTGTTTGTTTGTTTGTTAAACATTTCTACTTTAAAATTTGTTTCTGTTAATGCTCGAGGCTTAAGAGACATTACTAAACGCAAGGCAGTTTTTCTTTATGTGAAACAGTTTGATTCTGACTTTTGCTTGGTTCAAGAATCGCATTCTACTGAAGATGACCACAACTTCTGGAAATCACAATGGGGCGAGGACCTGTGGATGTCGCATGGAAACCATCACTCAGCTGGAACGTTAACCCTGAAGCACAAGTTTAAGGAGAAGGTTATTTACACTATGTCTGACCCAAATGGACATTATGTGTTAACAGTTTTTTGTTACTGCAACCAGTTCTTTTTATTAGGTAATATTTATGGGTACACTAACACAAGAGAAAACAAAGAATTATTTCAAACACTAAGTACTACCTTTGAAAGTATCAAGGAAACCATCTGCTCATACAAACTCATGTTCGTGCTGCTGTTTATTTCCACTATATTAGGCTTAGTGTATGACTAGTTGATGTTTTTCTTAGTTAATTCTAGATGTTATTACTGTTTTTCTCTTGCATTTGTTGTTGGATGTAACTGGGACCCCGTGTACATAATCTCGTTTTCATCACATGTACCACATGCGGTGCAAATGACAATAAAGACTCTCTCTGACTCTGAAAGGTTTACTGATATTAAAATATTACTGGGAGGAGACTTCAACTTCACATTAAATGATGATTTGGACAGATGGCCTAGCAAAAATAAAACCAACTGTTTTCTGAATGATTTTATGAATGAACAAGGTCTTCATGATATCTGGAGAGTTACTAACCCAAATAGTAAAGAATTTACTTGGAAAAAAAAACAAAAAACACCAACAGGGCGGGTCGACCAGATTAAAGGCACATTACATGATAACTCTCAGAAGTTTACGATTTACGTAACACACTATAGTTTAAACCTCACGCAACAGAAAAAAAAGAAAAAACACCTGTAATAATACGGTCAAATTAAAACAGTAGCACCAATGCTGTCTACCCAATATTACTTCTGACTAAAGCACTATGGCCGTCTGGTTTTAACCAGGCTAATAGAGGTCAGAAACAGCAGCAGCAACCTGAAGAGATTAGAAAAATACATGTAAAATACAGCATGAGGTCAAAACTCACCTGGAAATATTTTTCATAAAGCAGCCAAAGGTTAAAGGTAGCCAGCCATAGTGATTCATGCAGAATAATTAGGGGTTATTGTTGAGGAATTGTGAAAAATTAAATATATTTTTCCTGTGTCTTGTGTTTTAATGAATGAAGCTTGCAGTAATAAACTATTGGATGTACATATTCATCTGAATATTTTTGGAGTCAACCCAATACAACTGACCTTAAACAACACCAAACATGGCCACAATTCAGTGAATTTTACAAGTTTGATGCACTCGGAGTGTGAAATCTTATGTCATATTAAATTGTGCATTACAATATTCTCAAGGTTTGACCAAAATAGCTATAACTCCATTTATGACGTGCTAAGTGTTATGAAAAGTGGCAGATGGTGTGCATTCCTAGGGCCAAACTACTGATAACCCGCTAACAACAGAGGTAATCACCAACTCACTGACAAAATCACAGCAATCTAAGCTGGTCTGTGAGAAATAAATAGGAAGATACTAAATCTGCTTTTCTTATGTTCTGGTTGTCGATACTGTCTCAGTTGTCATCATGGGATGCAGGAAGACCAACCAACCAACAAGCAAATGAGTAGAAAACAAAATAGAATTTAATGTGCAAGTAATCAACTTCAGTTTGATAAGCATTAAAACGTTTTCCATACATTAACAGTTTGTGGCCCTCCTTCTGAACGCACCGTTGGCGACGCAAACATGAGGATTAAATTAAATTTTTGTGTCCAGATCTCACCCTTAACAGCCTTTGGAACGGTTCACTCTTACCGAGTCGGCACGACAGCTTCGATTTACAAAAACAGAAATATTTTAGCAGCATTACCTGGATTCAAGCATGGTAAGCATAAGATCTGTACTCAAGACAGCACAGTGATGTGAGCAATTTTATGAATAGTAAAAAAATCATGTCACAATCCCTTTAAGCAATTCATGATTCAAATTCAGATTTATACAAAACAGCTTCTGTGCAGCAAATACTCACTGAGAAACACAGATTGCACAATAAAACCACTCAAGTGTTCCAACATCATTTGCACACAGTTCCCAGACCAGACATTTATGGACACATTTTTGAGCACAATAACAATAAAAACATGTTTATCTTCTCAGTCCAGCTAAAAAAACAACAACACCTTTGTTGTTTATGTGACTTCATCTCAGCAGAAACGCATCGGGGACCGTTTGAATCCAGGTCAGCAGAAGGCACTTTGGAATCTGGCTGCTGTGATTGGAGGTGGATCTGCTCCTCACCTGCTTACAAGCAACAGACTCCTCCAGGACTCTTGAAGGATACACTCCCATCTGTGCTGGGTTCACCTTACTCCAGTTCACACTGGTTCACTATCCAGAGTATCTGTGGGCATGGCAGGCTGACCAGAATCTGTTTGCCCGAGAGAAACTGAAGGCGGTTCTGAAACCAGCGTGGCGTTTGTCTTTAGACTGTCCGTGCCAGTCTGCGTGGACGGTCCTTGCTCTGCAGGTGGCACCGTCTGGACTGTAGATCCAGGCTCGTTTGGTGGTGGGGACACTGGTTCAGCAGCCAGTGTGTGGCTGAACTCCACCGACTGCGTCAAATGTGAAGGGTCCCGGTGCTGTTGTAACGAAGGTTCGGATTTGTGTGTCGGTAGGTGCTGCGTGCACGGCTCAGTTTGTCTTTGTGGCCAGTGGTGTGCACACTGAGAGTAATAAGGCAGGAACGACCTCTCATGTGCACAGGTCCGCATGGCCAGGTAGGTGTGCATGAGCAGGTGTGGAAAACGGGACGTGAAGTACGAGACGAAGTCGTCGGGGATGGAGCCCAGAGTCTCCTGCACCTCCGCAGGCAGCTCTCTGTAATGATGTTTCTGTGGAGGGAAGGTCAACGATGAATCTGACAGCTGGGGAACGTCTCATTTTAAAGAAAATTATTAATAAGCATGTGAGAATTCCCTCTTGCCTTGTTTCTCATGGCACGCAGCAGGTCTCTGACTGAACCACCCTTATAGGAGCAAAATTTCCGCAGATCTACGAGAGACAGAGAAAGATGAAACACACTATGTTCATCAAAAATAAACCCATGATTCATTTCAAACTAATTTATTAAACTCAACATTTTACATTAATACAGATTTTTGTCTTATTCTGCAAGTGAAATTTGGAGTGATCAAAACAATAATGAAATAATAAATAAAAACAGATCAGATGCATTGATGGGTTTTTGAAACCAAACCCTTGCAGCAACTAAAAAAGATTCACACACAAGTGACAAGAGTTAACAAGTATATTTGACTTTGCAAAGTGGGAGATTGTCTCTTCAAACCAGGCTGAGAACAAAATCCGAATTGGGGAAATTGACACTCAGCTTTTATACATCTGGTAGGTGGTTACAGAACAGGTTAGACAATTTTCACACAATGGCTCTTGGTCAGTTTTGGCCAAACTCAGGACCAACAAGAAAGTTAATTCTCATCAGGACCAACAAGTTCTGAAACAAAGGAAACATTCTTTGGTACTTCTGTTATTTCAGTAAACAGCATTGTTGTGTAAGACAACTATTTCTCAGGGAGTGACTAGATGTTTCATGTTATGATGTTATAAGTTTTAGATGATAATCATAAAAATACTCTAACATATATCGGCCTTTTTTATCATTTAGAACTGTTTAACATCATGCAGATGATTGGTCCGAAAAAAAACCTCTGGGTCTAAACTTACCTGTAGTAGGAAAAACGCAACCAATGCAAATGGGCCCTCACCATATTTGCAGCCTTTACAACAAATCAGGCTCATCTGAAATTTTTTTTTTTTTGTGGGCAGTAGAGTAAAAACTTAAAGAAGTTTTAAAACTAATATAGTTAAAAACAAAGAAGTTTGAACTAAAAATAAACTTAAAGAAATCTAAAATAAAATAAAAATAAAACTTAAAAGAAATTTTAAACTAAAATAATTTTAAAAGTAAAGGTAACTTCTTGCACTAAAAAACTTTCTTAAAATGTGGAAAATCAATTATTGAAACACACAGCAAGGAAAAAGCTATTTTATGAGCTAGGTCTTTTATAGACCAAAAATAGAATGCATAATAGCTAAATTCGTTCTGCATTTTCTCTCGGCAAGTTGGCATACTCAGGACGTCGCATTTGATGCAGAGAAAGCATGTTTGTCGGCAGAAATCCTGTTGTTCCATCTCAGTCTGGCTCTGTATCACTCTGTCACCCAGACAAGTGAGCGGCCCACGGAAGATTCTGGAATCCTGCTGCCTCATCTCAGGTATCATCCTGCCCCGAGATGGTCTTTAGCCAGCGTTTCGACTCTCAGTGCTTCCAGCAGGGGTCCCCGACAAAACCAGTCTCCTGGGTGGGGCCAAACTCCCTCAGCATGACCTGAGCAGAATCAAAAATTAGTACAAATGCACAAATAATGTTTACATATTTTTAATTCCCACACCCGTATTAGTAAAGTGTTAGTTTTTTAGTATTAGTTTTAGACAAATCACCTCAACAATAGAACATTTTCCCAAAAACTTATGCCATTACTCAGTTTAGTTTCTGAGTTCAAAACAGGATCGTCAGGGATCCTGGCACAGACAATTATTATTATTAATTTTTGCTTACCTCATGGGGTCTGTGGAAGGAACTTCATTGACGCATGAGCAAAACATATAATTCAAATGATCACCTTACCCATAAAAATACAATGAAACATTAAAATGTTTCCAAGTCATAACAAATGCAGAACTACCAACGTCTCCAATCAAACCCTGATCAAGTCCACCTTAGGGACCTGTGGTTTGATCCTGTTGTCTTAGTTAAAATCTTCGTCTAGTTAGTTTTTCGGGGCGTCCCCCTAGGTTTCTTGGATCTGTGCACATTTCAACAGGGGAAAGAGAAAATGTTTTGGTTAGATGTATACAAAGGCAATGTCGTTTGTATAGCTGTCAGTGTAGTTATCTATCATCTTTTAAATTATCTTTTAAATGCTATGAATGTCGTTCGTCGTTCGTTCGTTTTTTTATTTTTATTTATTTTATTTATTATAATATTATATTTATATTAAACTGTATAAATGTCATATTTCACAATCCCTCCTTTTAAACAGTTTAAATATAAATCTAGAACTTAGAATCATAAAACTAAATTCCATTCCTATATCATTTTAATCTAAACAATCAACAATTACATAAATTTAAATTCCTTTTAAACCATCAAACAACCCAGTTGTCTCAGTTCGAAAGTAAAAAACGGACAGATGTTTTAGGAAACTCCATCAATTTCAGGATTCTTGTACAGGTCTCTTGTGAATCTCTGTGACATACTTTATCTGTAAAAACAAAAAGTCAAATGTATGATTTCAACTTTATACAAGGTTTTGAGTTTATAAAATAATTTTCATTTCAGAGTATTGGAAAAAGGCAAGCAGTCCAGCAGACCCACATTCAGTACACTAAAAATCATGTGACATGCTTCTGGCATATCTTGAAAAATGAGCTTAGTGAGTGTTTTTTATCAAAGCAAACTGCAGTTTTGACCATGACGCTGAAGTCTTTGGATGACCCTTACAGACCAAATGTGGGGTTGAACACCTTCGCCAGACTGCAGTTGTTGTTAGTGACTTTGGATAGCTGGACCATACGGCTCTTTGTCTTCATGCTGTCTCCCTTTGTCAGGAGATATGTTCAACTGTGGGCAGCAGTTCATAGTTCAGTATACAGTAAGACTTTCAGGCGGTCCCCCTTTGTCTGGAGACACGTTCAGCTGTTTTGACAAAATCCAGGACCCTCATCTGGACATAGTTTCGTAAAAGTTCACGTATGGCACACATTCCAGTTTGTTGACAGTTCTTTGCTTCAGTAGTGAAAAGTCACATTGCTTGACTTGACAGTGCATTTCTTTGTTGTTTCAGTAGCGGTGTTTTCAGAAAAGTCACATTGGTCAGACCTAGTTTCAGCGTCAACCTGTACACACTTGGTATCTGGCAATCCAAAAAACCAGAGACTCAAGATACAAAACTCAGATGTTTGTATATGTATAAGCTTCAGCTGCTAGTCTAATGGAGACTTATCAAATGTATGTGTTTTGTGGGTTTTGCCAGATTTACATCCTTTATCCATAAATTCTGTTCTGATTCAAAAACCCTATTAAATACAATTATCAAAATCAATTATCTTTTAGCCAATCACATCTGTCAGCATTTACCCCTCAAACGAGCCATCCTGTTTGTACAAAAAGGGGTTTCAAACTACTCTACAAAGTAAAAACACTCAATTTCAAAATAAAAACACTAAACTAAATCAAAACCCAATATTCATCATAAAACCTTCCATTATAAATCCATTATTAAATATATATATTTATATATTCCACTTTCCAGGACCACTAAAACTCCATAAGAGTTGAGGTAGTATGATTAAATGTATGTCATAATAAATTCATAAA
>JBBPBX010001330.1:54206-87222 GCA_038048925.1 Garcialebias charrua
AGATAGATAGATAGACAGACAGACAGACAGACAGACAGACAGACAGACAGACAGACAGACAGACAGACAGACAGACAGACAGACAGACAGACAGACAGACAGACAGACAGACAGACAGACAGACAGACAGACAGACAGACAGACAGACAGACAGACAGACAGACAGACAGACAGACAGACAGACAGACAGACAGACAGACAGACAGACAGACAGACAGACAGACAGACAGACAGACAGACAGACAGACAGACAGACAGACAGACAGATAGATAGATAGATAGATAGATAGATAGATAGATAGATAGATAGATAGATAGATAGATAGATAGATAGATAGATAGATAGATAGATAGATAGATAGATAGATAGATAGATAGATAGATAGATAGATAGATAGATAGATAGATAGATAGATAGATAGATAGATAAAGTATATCCATCCATGATCTTCACCCGCTTCTTCCTTTTTGGGTCGCGGAGGTCTATATAAAGATATAAGTAAATAAAGGAGTAATAGGAAGTAGATAAAGAGGTCAAATCTAGAAGTGCCAGCAGTTTGCTCGAAGTAGTTCCCAGACCTCTGTGTTCTCCAGCTGCACCTCCTGCAGGAGGCAACAACTCCATCACAAGAGACAAAAGGCCCTGCATCAAGTGGAAACAGTAAAGCTCCAGCATGCATTTATTACTGTTTTGTTTGTTTGTTTGTTTGTTTCTTTCTTTTGTCTGCTCCCTTCTTCAGGGGTCACCACAGTGAACTAACTCACATGAAGACTCAGCAGTTGTTTTTACGTCAGATGCTCTTCCTGATGCAACCACAGCCCTCTGTGTGGAGCAGAGAGCTGCCACCTAGGGTGCCCGGGAGAGCAGACAGTGGGGGTTAAGGGCCTTGCTCAAGGGCCCAGAGTGGGGCAAAAGAGGGTGGAAGCAGACGTGGATGCTTACCTTTCCCACCCACACTGTGATAATTTGATTTGACGTTTTAGTGTGTAAGCAGAGTTCAGGTGAAGAAGAATTCTGGCATCTGAACGTAGCTGTGTGACCTCAGAACCTGCTAATAAACTAGATGTGTCCGTGGGAAAGTTACTCATAATCAGGTTAAGAGCACGTTTTAAGTAGAAGACAAAAAAAGTCTTTTTTTATGTTTACTGTCAATAAATGCAGGATCTGATGTTTTTTATTAAGTTAAATATTTCTTATTCCATTTCCTTCAACGTTTCTCCAATTTTATCTCCAGCAGTTTTTTTTTTCTTGTTTTCTTGTTTATTTACTTGTTTTTGATTTTCTTTCACATTCTGTCTTCTGCAGTTTTTCCCAGAGCTTCCATTGTGGCTCACAAGGATCCCAGGGAGCAGAGTGAAAACCACGAATCCACTACTGTATATTTAAACACACACTTACTCGTACACACACACACACATCGAGCCACACAGTTGCCCTTGAGCTCTCAATCGCACCTCTGCTCCTTTGAGTACACAAAGTCAGCTGTCATAACTTGTAGGATAACTGCTTCTGTCTGTCTGTGTGAACAAGTGTAGACAATAAAGAAATGTTTTTGTTTTGTTTTGCTAAACTAACAAGTGTCCTGTTAGACACTGTAATGGTTGACACTGAAAATGTCAGTCTGGCATACTGAAGAAGAGAAATGTCTGGTATTACTGCTAAAAACTAAATAAATAATTACAGTATTTGTCAAGGCAAGGTTTTTTTTCCTTCATCTATTATTTAAGTTCCATGAAAGTAGCCTGGCTGCCCTCTAGTGGTCTCTCAAAGAATTATTACATATCATTGCTGTTTTTCTTTACATCTTATACTTCTGTTGGATGTAACACAATTTTGTTCCATCACATGTACCACATTTGGTACGTATGACAAATAAAGAAAGTTTGACCTTGACTTGACTTTGATGGATGGATGGATGGATGGATGTTAGGGTTGGTGGATGGATAGATGGATGGATGGATGTTTGGGTGGATGGATGGATGGATGGATGATGGAAGGATGATGTATGGACAAACGGGTGGATGGATGGGTTGGTGGGTGGGTGGGTGGATGGATGGATGGTTGGATGATGTATGGACAAACGGGTGGATGGCTGGATGGATGGGTTGGTGTGTGGATGGATGGATGGTTGGATGGGTGGGTGGATGGATGGGTGGGTGGGTGGATGGATGATAGAAGGATGGATAGATAGATGGATTATGGATGGATGGATGGATGGATGGATGTTAGGTTTGTGGATAGATAGGTGGATGGATGATGGATGGTTGGAATGTGTGGATGTTAGGTTTTTGGATGGATGGATGGATGGATGGATGGATAATGGATGGATGGATGATGTTAGGTTTGTGGATAGATGGATGGATGGATGTTAGGTTTGTGGATGGATGGATGGATGGATGGATGGATGGATAATGGATGGATGGATGGATGGATGGATGTGTGTATGGATGGATGGATGTTAGGTTTGTGTATGGATGGATGGGTAGATGGATGGGTAGATGGATGGATGTGTGTATGGATGGATGGATGTTAGGTTTGTGGATGGGTGGGTGGATGGATGGGTGGGTGGGTGGATGGATGATGGAAGGATGGATAGATAGATGGATGATGGATGGATGGATGGATGTTAGGTTTGTGGATAGATAGGTGGATGGATAATGGATGGATGGATGATGTTAGGTTTGTGGATGTATGGATGGACGGATGGATAATGGATGATGGATGGATGTTAGGTTTGTGGATAGATGGATGGATGGATGTTAGGTTTGTGGATGGATGGAGGATGGATGGATGGATGGATGGGTAGATGGATGGATGTGTGTATGCATGGATGGATGGATGGATGTTAGGTTTGTGGATGTATGTGTGGATGGATGTACTTCAGATGGATCCAGGTGTTGGTGGCCACGTGCAGCTCATGGATGTTGTTGTGACTCAGGTCCAGGACTCTCAGGTGTCTGCAGCCCCTCAGTGGCTCCTCTGTCACCTCTTCCATCACATTCTCACTCATGTTGATCTTCTGTCAAATCAGAAACGGAGGAAGAGCTGGTTTAGATGCATCATCTGCCACATGAAGCACCTCTACATGAAGCACCTCTACATGAAGCACCTCTAGTGTCGAGCACGTGAAATGTTTGGAGTTTATTAAAGGCTGAACACAAGGTTTGACTGTCAACAACACAAAATCGTGCACACACATCTTGTTAAAGTTACCGTATTTCCGGCATATAAGTAGCCACTTTTTGCCCAATTTGCATGCCCCGCGACTTATAGGGCGAAGCGACATATTTATGGATTTTTTTCCCATATTTTTAGACCAATTTTTGGCTGAGATATGACCGTTTTTCATTTTGGCAAAAGAATGGAGCAGTACCACTTTCGGCCGCTAGGGTCCACCGACCGTTCCCAGCTCATGTATCCGACGGCAGCCTCCTCTGGTCGGACTCACTCTGTCGCAGCACGGCCTCCTGCTCTCTGGAGGTCTGAACTACCGTTACCTCAGTGTTTTACTGTTAGCAAAATAGCTCATGAACCACCAGACAGATTTTGATGAAACTTACAAAAAGTAATCACTGGATGGACATTTACAACCTATTAGCTTTAGGAAATGTTTGAGCTAAAATTCGATTTATTTATATTTTATTTTCACAGCGCGCACACTTTTGGAAGACCTTCAAAGCGAAACAATTTAAATCCAGCTGATTTGAACATTACATTCATTTTTAAAGGAAAAGTTAAGCTCAGAAACACTTTTGCTATAATGTCAGCGAACATATATATTTTTACAAGGTGTATATCTTGTTAAATTTTAAAGAAATGAAGCGTTTCCCACCCCTGCGAGTGCACATAGCAAAAATAAATTTTTAATCCAGCTCATTTCACAATTACGTTCATTTATTAAGGAAAAGTTCAGCTAAGACACATATTTGCTATAATTTTCAGCAAACAAATAATTGTTTTTAAGTGTTAATCTTGTTAAAGTCCTTCCTGCACGCTCCTGTGGCCGCCATTTGGCTGTCAATCCATTTTGGGCAAAACACCGGGGCCCACATTTCCGGGTTGTGAGCGGTGGGTGACGCGTCACGTCAGCGGTGACGTAGGTGCGACGTATAGGGCGAAGCGACATATTTATGGATTTTTTCCAATTTATTGAACATAATTGGACAATGTGACTTATAGGGCGGAAAATACGGTACACATTTATGTTGTTTCATCTTTGTTACTCCACACGAGCAACAAGAATTTGGACCCTCTGTCAGAATCACGTATGAGAACATCTGGAACATCAGCCCTTTTAAACTGTACCAGCTGATAAAGTTCAAAATATATATTTTTTAACGTTTGCTCTCATATTTTTCAATGAGTAATTTTCTACGCTGTTAGCAATCATTCATTGTTTTTACTGGAGATCCTCTCAGGACCCACTAGATGTTTCCCAGCCTCACTTTGGAAACCATTGTTCCTTGTTTTGAATGACAGTCTTCCAGCACTTGCATTCTCCGACCCACCTGCAGCGAGGGTGGAAGGCCCATCGGGAGTGAACGGAAGTGGTTGTTGTCCAGCTGCAGGTCCAGGAGCTTCTGAAGAGGTCTGAAAGCTAAAAGTGACACGCTTGCTTCCCGAAGGGAGTTCTTCTTCAGCTCCAGCCTCAGCAGGTTTCTCAAACCTTAAAGGGAGCAATGCACGTCATCATTTAGATATAATTTTAATATTCCCTGCACAAGTTGTACCTTTAAAGAAGTGGTGGGTGAGAGCCCTCAGCTTGTTGCTGTTGATGCTGAGCTCCTCCAGAGACGGAGGCAACGCAGGAACCCTGCTCATCTGGTTGTCGTCTAGATTGAGTTTCTTCAGAGAGGTCAAGTTCTGCGTGAAGTACAGGAATAAAAGTGATGGAGCTTGATGACTCAGACAAAATGCCTACTTGTGTCACAGAGTCCATAATTTTCTATTCTAACTTGAGATTCGCCAAATAAAGAAATTTCCATCCTGCACATTTGTCCCGTTTTATTTTTAGTAAGAACGGCTCTACAGAGAGAGGTGGTTTGTGTTCGAGGAAAGGATCCCTGCCAGTTCATCAGCCCTCTGTCATTATGGTAAGGTGAGGAGAAAAATATTCTGCCCAAAATAATTTACTTTTGTCCTATAAACTGTTTTTTTCTGAACGGTTTGTCCAACCAATAGAGTGGCAGTAAATCAGCGGAGGGATGTGTTGATTGGCCAGCATGGGGTGGTTGCCTCGCTGTGGTGGAAATCTGCTCGCTCAGGGGTTTCACTTGGACAACATCTGGTCGTCCAACTTTATTATTTGTGCAGAGGAACGTCTGGGTTTGTTTTAATAGATGCTCTCGTTCATAAAACCGGTTCGGATGTTCACATTTGTATTGAAGTTTTCTGTTTAGAATTAGTAGCTGGGATTCTATACCCGTGGATAGATTTACCCTTTAGTTTAAGGTCAACTCAGCAAAAAGACAATACTTTATTTTAGCTTACTTTTGTTTATATTTTTAACTAAATTTATTCATTTTTAAATACAACTCAAAACAATCCCATTCATGAGACTTATACAATATGAAAATAAAATGAAGGGTAGCAGAAGAAGAAAAAAATCTTGTTATATCTGCCCCCTTTTTCAAACAATCAATTCAAACAAAAATCATCAACAAGTAACAGAACAACAACAAAAAAAGAACAACTCCCTATAATTGTCGAACTACAATACAACACACGCTATACTTTTCATATACAGGTAGTCCTCGACTTACGACATTTCGCGTTTACGAACGCCCTCCTATTGAAAAGCATTGTTTCGAGTTACACGGTTTATGCGCCTTTACACAAAAAAAAAACGGTACTGAAACTCAGCGGAGGTGGAAATTTACAGGAGGGAGGGCGGGAGAGTGTACCTTAGCAGCCACGGGCGGAGGATTACAGCTGAAAAGTACAGGAGACCTCATTGTTTACAGGCAGACCGGAGGCAGAGGAGGTTAGGAGAGGCTAACATGCTAACAGACCTTACTGTAAAACTCTGGACCGTGCGTGGAAAAGTACAGGAGACCTTTGTTTGGACCAGAGGTTTACGAGGCAGAGAGGCTACAGCTGAGCAACGAGCTAACATGCTAACAGGCGCTTCACCAGCTCCCAGTAGGTTATTAACTCTTTTTTCCTTCATTATAGCTCCAAATGTATGTGTTTTTTGATAATTATGTAGGGTACTGTTAGGATAGGCTAAGTGCTTGGTAAAATACAGTACTGTATGTATAAAGTGGCGTTTGGATGTATTTTCCGACTTACGACGATTTTCGAGTTACGACGGCGTGTAGGAACGGAACTCGTTCGTAAGTCGAGGACTACCTGTATATTTTTGCAATAATTTAGTTTTGATCATTTTCATTCCACAATCCAATTCCCTGGATTGAGGTTGACTGACCCTTCAAACTGGTTCTATATTTTGGTTTTACAAAAATCTCCATTTTTCATAGTCTTAGATCATTTTATATTTCAGTTTATTTCTTAATTTAATAGTTCATGAGAGTGAGCTTAACTTTGGTACATCAAATTTATGGAAGCCATTGTGTCTCATATTTAAAATTAAAAGGTATTAGCAGAAATGCTTTTTCATTTCAAAGTCAAGCTGCATTTTTTGACTCATAAATAAAATTTAAAATGAATAATCCAAACTGCATTTTTATTTTCTTCTTCAAGACTGCTCAATTTGTAAATTAATTAAAATGATAAGTAAAATAACATTTAACATTTAATTTTCAAAATATGTCCTAGTAAAAAGTGACCAAAATTCATTTTGAAATGTCAATTTTGAAAATTAAAATGAAATAGCAGAAATGCTTTTTCATTTCAAAGTCAAGCTGCATTTTTTGACTCATAAATAAAATTTAAAATGAATAATCCAAACTGCATTTTTATTTTCTTCTTCGAGACTGCTCATTTGTAAATTAATTAAAATGATAAGTAAAATAACATTTAACATTTAATTTTCAAAATATGTCCTAGTAAAAAGTGACCAAAATTCATTTTGAAATGTCAATTTTGAAAATTAAAATGAAATAGCAGAAATGCTTTTTCATTTCAAAGTCAAGCTGCATTTTTTGACTCAGAAATAAAATTAAAATTAAATCATTTTCTAAATCAAAACTGCTCATTGTGTAAATTAATTAAAAAGATAAATAAAATAACGTTTAACATTTAATTTTCAAAACATGTCCCAGTAAAAAGTGACCAAAATTCCTTTTGAAATGTCAATTTTGAAAATTAAAATGAAATAGCAGAAATGCTTTTTCATTTCAAAGTCAAGTTGCATTTTTTGACTCAGAACAATGGCTTCCATACAAATTGCTGGCTGTGTCTTTAATGTGTTTATTAACGTTTGTTTATTTTATTATCTGTGTTTCTGTGTCTAATTCTAAAAACAAAACAAACTTTTGTGATGCTCAGTACCTTTGAGAGGACATGACACTAGTGAGTTCATAACCTTGACAGAGAAACTTTTAAGCCGCAGTAAAACTTACGAACAGGGAGTTGTGGCTGAACGACTCGTCGTCCAGTTTGTTCTGACTCAGGTCCAGCGTGTCCAGGTTGGGCAGGCCAGCAAAGGTTTGTGGAGGGATGAGCAGGATGTTGTTTTCTTTAAAGATAAATCACAAAATGTACACATTAAATGTCTGGATGTGTCTACTGGTTTTTGTTGAATAAAATAATAGTAATATTGTTCAGCTGTGTTTCAGATGTTTTGTGCTCCTTTCAGAGTCTTTCTGCTAACTTCAACATCTTTGTGCTTCTTCTAACTTCTTTCTGCTAATTTCAGCTTATTTTGCTCCTTTCAGCTTATTTCTACAAGTTTCAGCTTTTTCTGCTATTTCAGCATTTATTTAGCTGCTTTTAAATTAATTTTAGATTTTTCAGCTAATTCCACTTTTTTTTTATTAGCTCATTTCAACTTTTTTCTGCCTAATTCAGCAAGAATGGGATCTCTCCACTTCCTTCTGGTAATTTAAGCTTTTTTCTGCCTTTTTGTATACTTTTCAGCTGATTTATGCTAATTTCTACTTTTTTCAGAAAATTTCCACTTTCTTGTGCTAACTTCTGCTTTTTCCAGCATAAATGAGCGAATGTGTTTGTTCTGCTTTCTTCTGCTAATTTAAGCCTGTTCTACCTTTTCAATCACATTGCAGCATGCTTCTTAGCTAATCTTTAGCTGTTTAAAGCTAAATTCTTTTCTTTTTTTGTAATTTCTGCTACATTTAGCCTTATCAACTTCGTTCTCTTTAGCTTTTCATGCGCCTTTCAGCTTATTTGTTCTTTTTTCAACTTTTTCAGCTTTTCCAGCTACTATTTAGCGGTTTTATACCTATTTTAACTTTTTCAGCTAATTCCACATTTTTTGGCTCATTTCAGCTCCTTCCACTTCCTTCTAGTAATTTAAGCTTCTTCTGCCTTTTCAGCTATTTTTCAGCTATTTTTTTAAATCTCAGATTTTTTTTAGCTAATTTCCTATTTTTTGCTAATTTTTGCTTATTTAAACCTAATTCAGCAAATATGTGTTCTTTCATGTACTTCTGCTATTAGGCATGTTCTTCCATTTCAGCTACATTTCAGCATGTTTTCAGCTCATTTCAGCTGTTTTTCAACAATAAGCATTCCCACTGCATTTTTGCAGGAAATGCAGTTTTGCTCGTTTTTATAATGTTTTTATGGAATTCAAATGGAAATGAAAACAAGTGATAATTTGACGTAAAGCTTTTAGAATAATAATGATTAATTGTTTTGGACCGTCCCATTAGACACAACACACCTGACACGTCCAGTGTGGAGGCCTCCTGGTTCTGGAAGACAGGCAGCTGGGTCAGGCCGAGCCCCCTGCAGCTGATCTCTGTGCTGCCAGTCTCACATCCAAAAAGAGTCAAGTTGGACTGAGTTGTGGTTTGGTTGATGGGAGACTCAGTTGCTTCCTCTTCCTCCTCCTCTTCCTTCTCCCCCTCCTCTTCCTCCTCCTCTTCTTCTTCCTCCTCTTCTTCCTCTTCCTAACATACAAAAAAATAAAACATGGCTCGTGACATGTTCTGAGTGAATTTGTGAACGAAACAGTTTAATTTTTAAGTTGAAACCTCTTTGTCTTCATCACTATCATCCTCCTCGTCATCATCTTCCTCCTCCTCCTCCTCCTCCTCCTCCTCTTCCTCAGGGTGTGTTTTCCCATAATCCATCAGCCTTTTCTTGTCCTCATGAAGTTCCTTGAGTGCAACCATCAGACTGCTGCTCTTCATCTCTCCCTTCTCAGACTGTCTCCAGCCCACCAGGGGTCGTCCCAACCCTGCCTAATCAGTATGATAACAATAATAATAATAATAATAATAATACAGGGAGTCCTCGACTTATGAACGAGCTCCGGACCTATGGACCGTTCGTAACCCGATTTTGACATAAGTCGGAACCCATAGCACATGCGTTCGTAAGTCCGGATTTTTGTTTGTAAGTCGGAAAATGTGTGCTAGCGCTGCGCCAAACACCCATTTTTCAACACAAACGTACATGCTGGTTCATAAACACGCACAGAACTTTGTTTACAAATGATTAGCTAACACACTTTCATCTAAACACCCAAAAACACATACCAGTGCTGTATTTAATGTACAACTGTACTGTTCGTAAGTCCATTCGTAAGTCCGAATTGCCGTAAGTCGAGCACTCCCTGTAATAATAACCATCATCATCATCATAATCTTACTATTCTATAGGCGATGGACTCGACTGTGGATGCATGTTTCCTCCTGCCCCAGGCCCTCCTCCTCCTCCTCCTGTCAGCCTCCAGGTAACCAACTTTCTTCTGCTCCATTTTTTTCTGTGGCCGAGCATCTCCACTCTCTTCTTAATGAAGAAACAACAACAAACAAACAAACAAAAAGTTTTAGACCTTTGGGTTTGCTCTTTGACAAACTCAAAAATGGTCAAAGTCTAACAAGTGCCAGCTACGATGTAGAAGATACAACCATGACAGTCTTACCAGCAGCATGTGCATCTGACAGCTTCCCTCCTGGATCCATCTCTGGAGGAGAACTGGAGGGCTCTTCTAACTCAGCTGTCTCTGAGGAGATCTTCGAGACTCCTTTCATGTCGTACGACAAATCCAGGCCTTTTCCTATTGAAGCCGAGCCAATCAGACAAACAGTAACTATCCACACCCTTGACATTTTCATTGCTGTGTTTGCTCATGCAGATTATTTCACTTAGAGAAAAATGTCCCAAACTCTTAATCCACAGAGTGCAGATGGTTTTAAACCAAAAGGAGGATTCTTCGCATGGAGTAGCAGATCTAAATTAAAAAAAAGCCTTTGGGATATTGAGCACTGGGAGCAAAAACAGCCCTTTCTCTGTTAGAATGTGTAAAGCAACAACCTCTGCTCAGAGAGAAACATGAAATGATGGAAAGAATAGGAGGACAGGTTGGCCAAATGCACTCCCACGGTGCTAATAAAAGCCTTCGAGCATACGGTGAAATCCGCAGACACACCCCTGCTCCTCCTCGTCTCCTTCATGACCGTCTGCCAGCTGAGAGTGTGGAAAAATACTTGTTTTTTTTTTAAATGACACAATAAAACGATGGGGAACAGATGCTGGTGATCAGTAAGTTTGATACGCCAGTGAAAGATAAATAAAGTTTACAAGGTTGTGATGGAAACATTTTTTTAAATCCTCTCTCACGCCTGTCTTTTGAGTCAACGTGAGATGTGGTGGCCTCATCGTGGAGCTCGTCCAGCTGGTTGACAGGCAGTTCACGCCCTTCTTGTTTGGCCCAGCTCCAGTAGCATGTACATATGAAGACAAACATGACCTGCTGTCTTTACGTTCTGTACATCCATGCTGATCATGAACTGTGGAGCGTGCTCATCCTCACACTCACCCTGCAGCTCCTGGCTGAAAGTGGAGCCAAGATGGGAGTTTCACTGTGAGGTGAAACATGCTGACACCACCTTTTATATATATACTGTATATATACTAACCTAATACATGGCTAAATGTGTCTAAAAGTGCTTCAAAATGACTTTCTAAGTTTTTTTTTTTAATCCTTTATGGCCATGAGAAGGGCTTTGTTCACCTGTGTGCTGAATGCAGACATGTTCCAAATGGCCCCCTGACAACTTCACAGTAAACACAGAGCCACTCAGGCCCTGACGCACCCCTCCGAGGTAAACAGTGAGGTGATTTATTTCCATCCTGACAGGAACGTGCAGTAATCCACATTAACCTCGGCCTCGAGGAACAATCCTCACACCTGTTATTCATTTCCCATCAGTGCTCGGCGATTATGATGGTGGACGTGATGTGAATTTAAAAACGGGATTTAAATTTTATTTTTCTTGGCCTCTCATTTTGTGTCTCGTGTTTCAGGTCGGGTTCAGTTTTAGCTGTTTCTGTTGGAGAAGTCCTCAACAGAAAACTCTTGATTAATGTCATGATCATGACAATTAATACTTGTTTTCTACTTAAAGTTCATTTTTAAAGAAACTTATAGTCAGATATTTAGTTTATTAATCATCAAGCACATTGAAGGATTCAAAGGGCCTCAGTAAAAATGGTTTTGAGAGACAAAAATATAATTGATTGACAGAAATAGAGTCCCCTAATCCTTTGTTTACTTTGTAAACAAATGACTCATTAAAGCAATTCTGATGTCAAGGCAATAATTATTTTATTTTTGAACAAACTTATATAAACATTTTCAATGTCAAAGGAAGTTATTGTGGCACAAACTAGCTTGCAAAGACTGTTTTAGAAAAACAAAGTCACAAGCGTTAAAATGAGGAACGATAACATATTTTACAAAAAAAGGAGTAATCTCCTTCACATTCCGAGAACCAAATTAAGGACCATGGGAGACCGGGCTTTCAGTGTGGCTGCCCCCCGCCTGTGGAACTCTCTTCCTGACTACCTGAGAGCTCCACAGTCACTGGTTGACTTTAAGAGCGGCTTGAAGACCTTTCTTTTCAACCGAGCATACTCTGCCTCCTCATGATTCTATCTTTGATCTTAGTTGATACTGTTATTGATTTTACTTTTTTATTACTTGTTTTATTGACATTTAATTCTGTTGCACTTTGTAGCACTTTGAGATTTTCATTAATGAAAAGTGTGTTATGTAATATATAATAACAATGAATTTAATTTATATTTGTTTAATAAATTTTGTAATTTTTAAAACTTGCTCTCATAAATCAAAAACACAAACTATAAATGGCTTTATGGACAAATAGACAAGACTTTGTCACCTTACAGTCTGGTTGCTGACATTAACTAAATAAAAAATAAAGTTGCACAGATACACTGTTCAACTGAGTAACCTTCAATGAGACAACTTACAACTGTAGCCTGAAATTGCGCTCCCCTGACTATGACCTCTGACCTTTAGCTTGTCTTCCAGATTCACCCTGTTTTCTTTAAAGTTACCGGTACCTTTGAGTTGAATTATGTCGCATCACCCATTCACTGATGCACTCAGAAATTTCAGAAATTCCCAGAACACTTCTGAGAGCTGAGTTCAAACCAGGTTTCTTTGTGTGACGCTTTTCAGTTGGTTTGTTTTCCCCGTCCAGATGTGTCCGTCTGATGTCCGGCCTGGCTATAGTCCTCTCCTCGTGGTGTGTCCCGGTCTGATCAGCCAGCAAAACCCCTGCTATGAGAAAACTCGAGCCCTGAACGCTGAGCTGTAAGGAGCTGAGACCTGACATGAACACAACTTTAGGTCTTTGATGCAACTTGATAACAAATGACTTGATCTGGTCACATTAAATAACATCTCTCATCCGACGTCCAAAGTAACGATTTATCAAATAGTTAACTTTATCTAAAGTTGTGTGCATATAAAAACCAAAACAAATCCTATTCAAATAATTAATTTAATTGTTGATTAAAGAAAATTAATCCACGACTGACTGTTGTTTAAATTGTTCATTGTTTTTTGCAATTACTTTACTTTTTTGTATTTTTGTAATAAAACTTGGGCCAGATTTGGTCTCATCTGGATGAAAATTCATTTGTTCTGGTGTAGAATTCCCTTTAATGAACAGATTGTACTTCATTGACTGAGTTCTGGTTATTAGAAGATGAAAACATCAAGTTGTTGCTGGTCAGTAACTGACCTGCTGGTGCTGTAACAAGCTCAAAACAAGTTGGTAAGTGTAGTAGTGTCACACTCCATTCACTACACACACAGCTAATGGTTTATTTGTTGGGTCACAACTCCTGTTTTTATTTAATCAAGTACTTTTTTTTTCCCCAAGCCCAATAAAAATAGTTCACATTAATACATGTTCATTTGGTAAGAAGGTATTCCTGATAGAAATCTACCGGTAGTGACCTCAGTGAGTCTCAGGACAGACGTGTTTTTTTTTTTTTGTTCTTTTTTTAAGTTTAACTTTCAACTTGATAATGAAAGTTTTTGTATTGATGTTCTACTAATCTCAAATGAGGTAAATTAAAAATGCACACTAAACAAGAGAAAAGGAGAAGCACACTGTAGCCATTGAACCTATAGGTGGTTATGAGAGCTGAAACTATTAAAATGTGTTCCTTATGTTGCTGGAGTCTCAGAGAATTTCAGAAGGATTTTCAACAAACACAACATCCCAGTACATTTCAAACCCAGCAGAACTCTCAGACAGAGGCTGGTCCACCCGAAGGACAGAACCCCCACACACAAACAGAGTGGTGTGGTGTATGCAGTCCAGTGCAGCGAGGTCTGCTCAGACCGTTACATTGGAGAAACGAAGCAGCCTCTTCACAAACGAATGTCCCAACACAGGAGAGCCACCACCTCTGGACAAAACTCAGCTGTTCACCTTCACCTCACGGACAAGGGACACTCATTTGAGGATGAAAATGTGCAAATTTTGGACCGAGAACACAGATGGTTTGAGAGAGGTGTGAAGGAAGCTTTGTATGTTAAGAGAGAAAAACCTTCTCTTAACAGAGGAGGAGGTCTGAGATTTCAACTTTCCAAGACTTACAACTCAGTTTTGGGACTGATTCACAAACGTTTTACACCGGATGGGAGCAGAGGTGTCTTGTCTGTGAATTAGACTAGCAAAGTTTGTTGAGAAACCTCTGTTGTTGGGCTGTGAGGTGTTTGTTGTCAATTTACATACAGTTGTTGTGTTTGCTGTCAGAGACTTCAAGGGAACTCCCTACTGTTAAGGTGTGATCTGTCAATTTACATGTATGTGTTACCTCAGCTTGCAATTTACATATGATGGTGCGTGACTCCTGTTATAAATCCAAACGCACACACAGTCTGGTTCATTGAATTGATAAAGCTTCTCGGATGAGAAGCGAAACGTCTTCTGTTACAAATAAAGTCCAGTTGATCTTGAATTGAACGCCTTTTTGATTTATCATGTCCTGGACGACTGAGAATCTTCACCAGCATATTAAAATGTGTCAATCAAGAAAGGCATTTATAAATAAAAATGCAACCTAGATTTTATAACAAAACTGTGGCTTGTGCATTCCCTGAACAAAGTTTCTCTGCAGGTTTGTTTTGAAACAAACTATAAAAATGTAGTGAACCCAGCCAGTGTCTGGGGTCTTACGTTTTAAGTTTATAATCGTAAAAAAAACTGGGATGACCATTACAGTATTCAATAGTTTTATTAGAACATTTGACAGATTTGATAACTGCAATGTGAAACAACAAGCAACAGTAGTAGCAGCTAATGTTTGTATTCAGCATGTTATGACAGGAGGACTCTGGTTATTTTAAACAGCAGCAAAACTCATATCAGCATGTTTTAAGTTCACTCTGGTGAAAATGGAACACCTCTGTCAAAGCTTCAACATTTAAGGCTGCCACGACAAAGCAATGGATGCAATCTAATACAATGAATGAATAACAGAAACAGATTAAAAAAATTAATGACAAGTGAGAGGAGAGAGGAATTGTTAATCTGAGGAATGATGCATTGAGTGTGAGAAGTTCTGATCTACAGAAAAAAACCTGTTACGGTATTCAAAGGGTTTGTTTAGTGCATCTAGCTGGGCAGGAAGGACTGGGAAATGTGGACCAGAATGTGCGTCGGGCGCTGTGCGTCTCCAACACAGACAGCAATGCAGGGCTGGTGAACTGCAGATTCCAAGCCACAAGATGGCAGCAGAGAGCCTAACAGGTCTGGACACTGGGACCAGTCGATTGTGACGGAAGTGCAAAAATGTAAAAGCAGCGCTTTAGTTTGCGAAGGTCTTACGAACAGCAGTGACAATGTGCTCGGCATCGATGCCGAAGAGGTCCAGGAGCTCCTGGGGCTTCCCGCTGCGGGGAACCCCAGAAACTGCCAGCCGGGTCACGATGATTCCAGGCTCGCCTCCCACCGCAGACAGCACCGCTTCACCAAGACCACCTGGACACAGAACGTGACATACAAATCAAAAAATAATACATCTCATAAACACCCAAGTATTATATTGATTTCAAATCTAAATACCAGTCAGCATCCAAGTTTAAAATAAAAACAATGACTTTATAAGACTAAATTTTCATTGTGATTTAGAAAAATAAAAAGTGTTCAAACAGCTCCAGTGGGTAAAAACATATAAACAAAGGAACACAAGGGAGAAAAACCCCTTACCCTCTTTGTAGTGGTCTTCCACTGTGATGATCTGCCCCCCTGTGGCTCTGGCATGGCTCAAAATGGTGGCGGCATCCAGAGGCTTGATGGTGAACGGATCAATGACACAGATGTTCTTTCCTGTAGGGGGAAAGGGTTTCAGATTCATAGATTAGTCCTTGCCCCCAAATAATGTAATGATCCAGTTATTTGTGACGTAAAACACAGATGCACAATCCAACAAAGTTAAGTTAGGTTCGTTTCCTTTTGTTGAAACGTTTCATCTTTCACCCATAAGACTTCATCAGCCCGAGGAGCCACAACAAACTCAAGTCTTATAAATAGCACTTTACATAGTGGGTCAACCAGTTTGGTGTATTGCTCAGATAGTTTCTGGAGTCCACTTCTCATCAGTCCACCAGTCGTGGCCAAAGCGGTTCAAAATATCAAGGTTCATGCTCAGTAATCCAGCTGTTTGTTGGAGTTTTTACCTGGATTATTGAGCATGAACCTTGCGACAGATGCACAGTACTGCATTTGTCTAGTTTACCTTGGCTTTTGAGAATATCATAGGCCTTCAAGGCTTCATGTAGAGTAACACCAGCTCCAATCACAGTCGCCACATCGCTGTCAGACTCACACACCACCTGGACAGCAACACACACATTCATGAGGTAAAATACAACGGGTTCATTCCAATTTTTACATAAAGAAATAAAAATTTAAAAATACTACATTACCTTAGCAACGCCCAATTCAAACTTCTCGTCAGGAGAGTAGATCACTGCAGTATCTGGTCGACTGGTACGGATGAAACAGATTCCCTGAGAAGAAAACAGTTTGTGATATTTACATGACGCATGAGGATAATCGCTGGAACATCGCGAGAAAAGCTTCGAACCTTCGTGTTGGCAGACAGTTCAACAGCCCTCTCTGTCGACACAGCATCACTAGGATAAAACACTGTACATGTTGGAATGGCTCGGAACATGGCCAAGTCCTCCAGGGCCATCTGGGATGGACCGTCCTCACCTGAAGACAGAAACCGATAAGGTCAGACTGCACCCATCTATAACCACGTAACAAGAGATGTTTCAGCTTCATGGTTACCGATGGAGACGCCACAGTGAGATCCTACGAGGTTGACGTTCGTCTGAGAGATGGCTCCCATACGAATCTGATCATAGGCTCTGGAGAAGAATGCGGCGAATGTGCTGGCAAATGCAACCATGCGGTCACGGGCGGCACAGCCGATGGCCACGCCCACCTGCAATTGTTAACAGTTCCACTGGTTAGTCCAAATTAGAACTAATAAGATTACAGAACCAAACGTCGACGACTCGGGTAAACTGGTCCAAGTAAAGCTGGAATCATCAGGTCTAAGACTGAAGAGCAACATCCGATTTTTTAAATCCACTTTTCCTTTCCAGGTCGTGGGGCAGCTGGTGCCCATCTTCAGAGACACATAAAGACGAACGTGACAGCCGCTCACTCTCATTCCCACTTGGTACAATTTAAGTTACGTTCACAACGAAGGCAAAAGTGATCCAATTCCTTTTGTTAGTTTGTTTGTTTCTTCCCCATATGAGACTCAAACAGATATTTTATGACAGTCTGAACATGACAAATCCGTTTGTTTTTTTCTAATCTGCTCTGGGTCTTTTTCATGTATGGTACTAAATCAGATAAATATTAAATGTTTTTCATAGCAAGCCCAGTCTGGATGGTCTTGTCATATTTCATGTCATTGAGGTAAAGGCATCTGTCTCAATCAATCTAAATATTGATGCCAACGTCTTGTAGTTCAAAGGTTGTAACTCTGCACATCTTCAGCTACAGAACAGAAATCCAGTTGCATTATCTTTTTAACCCCCTTGTTCTGAATACCCAAGAATCTAGAGCAACATACTGTATATCAAAGTTGTTGTCAGATTGTATCAACACCAACATGATGCGATGGCTTGATACATTTCAGCATGTGGCTCTCCCATTCCAGATGCAATTCTGCACCAGAGGAGCCGTGAAGAGACCAGAATGTAAAAATTGGGCCAAAAAATCCTGTCAGATAATTTAGTTGGCTCTAAATGCACAACAACTTGAGAACGGTTACACACGTGCTAACGTGTAGCATCTGTATTTACTTCTGTAACAGAGCTGCATGTGACGTCATGTCTTCTGCATACACGGGTCTCTTCAGTGCAATAAGTGTTCACTAGAGTCGAAGATGGTTGCATTTAAATTATGTTTTTTTTTATTAAACAAAAAGACAAATTTGCAAGCACAAAATTGTAATTGAGCATTAAACCCTGCAGTGTGAACATGGCGTTAAGAGTTACCAGATAACCTGATAACCTAACATGCATGTTTGTTCTGTGGGAGGAATTCAGATTACGTGGATAAATCCACACATGTATGGAAAGAACATGCAAAGTCCACGCAAAAAGGCCAGGAGATGAACCTGTGACCTTTTTGTCGTGAAGCAACACTCCGTATCGCTCTGAAGTGCAACAGATTACCGTATTTTCCAGTGTATAGGTTGCACTAGGGCTGGGCGATATGGAAAAAATCATATATCACGATATGGACTTTTTTATATCACGATAACGATATATATCACGATATATACAACACGATGTGTGTGTGTGTGTGTGTACAGGAAAAATTTGGACCAAAGTTTTTTTATTTTATTATTTTACTACAGATAGTTACAATTATAAGAATGTGAACAAAAAGAACAAGGAAATTTGGACCAAAGTAGAAACTAGATCTACCTTAATTCAAGGAGTACGATTATGGAATGACTTAATGACAAATGTTAATCAGAATAACCATAACCATGCTAACACTCATAACCATGCTACCTCATAACTTGCCTTGGTCGCTGTATTTTGTATTTGTTCTTTGCATTTTGATTGGGAATCACTGTATCACTGTATTTTGATTGCACCACTCTAATTGCGCTGTTTCTTAGTAGTTTTTGTTCACTGAATATTGTATTGATTGTATTGATGTTTTATGGTTTATGTTTTTTGTGTCTTATGTTTTTATATTTTATGCACCGTTATGCCGAAGCAAATTCCTAGTCTGTGAATCCTGTTCATTGACAATGGCGATAATAAACTGAAACTGAATCAGAATCAGGTTTATTGGCCAAGTATGTTGACACACACAAGGAATTTGTTTCCGGCTGTTCGTGTCTCTCTAGAAAGTGTCTCTCTAAAAATGCTAAAAACTATACAGATACTTTACATAAAAAAACGTACAAATAATACACAAAATACAGAAGGATTCACATCACATGGGGGTTGTGAATGGGTTGGGGGTCACGCTGATGGATGTCTGATGATCAGCTGTTGATGATGGTGATGGCCTGGGGGAAGAAACTGTTCTTGTGTCTGGCAGTCTTAGTGGACAGAGATCTGTAGCGTCTGCCAGACGGGAGAAGTTGGAACATGTTGTGACCCGGGTGTGTGGAGTCTGTGGTGATTTTTCCAGCCCGTTTCCTGGTTCTTGCGTGGTACAAGTCCTGAATGGAGGGCAGTGAAGCCCCAATGACTTTCTCAGCTGTCCTCACTGTTCGCTGCAGCCTGTTCCTGTCCTGCCTTGTGGCTGCTCCAAACCAGACTGTGATGGATGTACACAGGATGGACTCAATGACTGCAGTGTAGAACTGGATCAGCAGCTCCTGAGGCAGGTCCAGCTTCCTCAACTGGCGTAGGAAGTACAGTCTCTGCTGGGCCTTTTTGAGGATGGAGGTGATGTTGTGCTCCCACTTCAGGTCATGTGAGATGGTGGTTCCCAGGAACCTGAAGGACTCTACCGTAGACACGGGGCTGTTGAAGATTTTGAGGGGCAGCAGTTCTGGGGGGTGTCTCCTGAAGTCCACTCTCATCTCTACTGTCTTCAGTGTGTTCAGCTCCAGTTTGTTCAGGCTGCACCAGGACATCAGTCGTTCCACCTCCTGTCGGTACGCAGACTCGTTGTCATCACTGATAAGTCCAATGACTGTAGTGTCATCTGCAAACTTCAGGAGTTTAACAGATGGGTCAAGGAAGCCAAATCATTCCTTGCATTTAAGAAACTGGTAAAAATTAATTGCTAAAAAAATATAAATGAATCTAAATTTAATGTGTGATATATGTGAATTGAAAATTGACTGAGTTATTTACTTATTTTGTTATTATAGAAAATATTGTTTGAACTGTTATTAGATGAATAAGGAGCAGATTTAATAAGATTTATTCTTCATCTGCTACCTTTCATTTTATTTTTTATTTTTTTCTATTATGAATACGTTAATTGTTGTATTTCATATTATAAAATGAATAAACTAACAAACAAACAACTCCTTTTCTACTTTGGTCCAAATTTTTCCTGCAGGTGGCGGTAAAACAACAGCTGCTAATGAAACTCACGAAGAAGAAATCCGCTCTGAAGTTTGAGTAAACAAAGCAAGAAACAGAAAAGAGAAAACGTTGCGTTTGATTGCGGTTCTGTTGTGTCTCTGGTCTGTTTTGTATTGGTTAACTGGACCCGAGTTCGGACTCGGTTGGACTCTGGGTTCGTGTCCTCTGGACCCATTTTGTCTCAGAGTTTCAGCGGAGCAAAATAATGGAAGCTAACAAGGTGAGCTTCCCCCTCTTTTTGGTAAAAGTTATTCTTCTTGGGCTGCCTGTGCAGCTGTTTTCTCCTTGTTGAGACACCGGCTGCATGCGCCTGCGGCTCTGTTGCTCTCGAGTTTAACAACGTAAAGCATGTGTCGCAAACCCGCGCGTGCGTCAAACATAAAGCAGCGCCGTCATCTCGCAAAACCCAAGTACACCTCGCTGCACCTCACCTTCTCAAACCCCATATGAAGCTTCTTTGCGACAGTTATTTTTTTCTTATTTATCACGATAGAGACGATAGAAGGAAAGTATCACGATAGACACGTTTCTATCGTCCCCACGATATATATCGTCATATCGCACAGCCCTAGGTTGCACCTTTTTATCGTTTTCTCATGGCCTGCGACCTATACACCAGAAAATACGGTAGAAATATTCCAACAGATTATAGTTATGATCTATCCATCCATCCATCCATCCATGTGTATTGGGGGAAACAAACAAACATCAAGACTCTACAACAATATTTACCATATTCTGCTCAGCGATGAAACATTCAATGTAGCGTTCAGGGTAGGCCTTCTTGAAGAGTTCAGAGAAAGTAGAGTTTTTCGTGTCTCCATCAAGAGCGACTACTCTCTTGCTCGCCTGGCCCAGCTTGGCCAGTGCTATCCCATATGCTCGCCTTGTTGCCATCTAAAGTAAAGAAAAGGTTGAGGTTTAGGTCAAAACGATCAAAGGTCAACAATTTACCAATGAATAAACCTTCCACATGAGTTGAGAATAATCAGTGACCTTAAAAAATACGAAGACAAGACGGAGTGTGTCAGTGAGTCTGAACTTATTAAAGAACAGTCACCATTGCCTTTTAAAGCCCTTTGCTGCTTCAGTAATAGCAACGTAAAAGTACCTTATCTCCTTTCTTGTAAGCTGGCGGAGAGGGCAGGGAGATGAGGCTCAGATCAGCTGGTGCCGTGTCATCACTGGGCAGCTTAGGGCACAGGGTCTTATTGGGGACTTGAATCTGTGACTGCAAGTCCTTCAGGATATCATCCAACTTGTCCTTAGGAATGGGCTTTCCATGCCAGTTATCATGATCTTCAATGTCTAGAATTTACAAAAATAAACAAGCCCTGTGTAAATTAAAATTTTAAAATGTATAATGTATACATGACACATGTCAAAAATTATATAGCATCATAAATATATATTAGAAAAACGTGCTTCTACACACATACTTTTGAGCCCTCTTCCCTTAAATGTTTTGGCAACGATACAGGTGGGTTTATCCTTGACCTGCTGAGCCTGCCAGAAAGCTTTGCACAGCTCCTCCACGTCATGTCCGTCCACAACATACGTGTTCCACCTGCACAGATTTTACAGAGAATACCACTCATTACTATAAATATGACCCACAAAAGCAAAAATGTTAACAGTCCTGTTAACCAACTCAGAGAGACAAATGACAAAAATGGGAATTCATGCATGCAGAGTGGAAGCTGCTCACAACAAATTTCACAACCTTTACAAACAGATTTTGAAATTTGACTGCAGTACATTCCCATATAATAAAATATTTTAAAGAAGTTTCCATTTGTTACTGACCCAAAGGCTTCACAGCGCTTGCGGTAGGTCTCCATGTCATGCTGCAGGGGCGCCGCCTCACTCTGACCCAGTCGGTTGATATCCAGGATTGCCACCAGGTTGTCCAGCTTGTAGTAGGAGCCAAAAGCCATGGCCTCCCAGACGGACCCCTCTGAACACTCTCCATCACCCATCATGCAGTATACACGGTAACTGCAGTGTCAAAAAATAATAATAAGAAGAATTTTTTTAACACTGACTGACTGAGGTATCAATATACAAAAATAATACAATAGGGAATTAGACCTAATGCTCTTAAAAACACATACAGGGAGTCCTCGACTTACGATGCCCTCGACTTACGGCAATCCGGACTTACGAACGCGCTCCGAACAGTACTGTTGTACAGTAAATACTGTACAGGTATCTGTTTATAGATGAATGTGTGGTGTAATGTGTTAGCTAACTGTTTGTAAATAAAGTTCTGTGCATGTTTATGGACCAGTATGTACACTTGTCTCATGTCGATAAACGGGTGTGCGGCGCAGCGTTGGCATGCAGTTTCCGTCTTACGGCAAAAATCCGGACTTACGAACGCCACGTGTAATGAGTTCCGACTTATGTCAAATTTGGGTTACGAACGGTGCGTAGGAACGGAACTCGTCCGTAAGTCGAGGACTACCTGTATTTTGTAATAAACATTCATAGGAGTAAATGTACTTGTTGGAATGAGTTTAATGGGGCGGCCGTGGCGTAGTGGTAATGGCAGTCGTCCCCCGATCGGAAGGTTGGTGGTTCGAATCCCGGTTCCCCACACCATGTGTCGTTGTGTCCTTGGGCAAGACACTTAACCCCGAGTTGCTCCCGGTAGGACTGGAAAGCACCTTGCATGGTAGTCTGCCGCTACCGGTGTATGAATGTGTGTAGCATTCAATGTGTGTAGCGCTTTGAGATTTTCACTAATGAAAAGCGCGTTATAAATTGAATTCATTATTATTATGTAAACTCCTAAATTGTGGACCAACTTAATACTACTTAAAAAAGTAGGACAAAGTTTACGCTACACATGGGACAAAAAAATGGAAAAACTTAAATAACATTTGATTGGCCATGAAATAAAAAAAAAATAAACAAGCCACAGAAAGAGCCAAAGTCTGTTAGACATTTGCATCACTTTAGCAGAACTGCTGACACATCCTGGGCTTTAAAAGATTAGAACAGACTCAATACACATGAGGACAATTCTTTCATAAGCAATGCTGTTGTGAAACAAAAAGATAAACATTGTATCGGCAGTAATGATTTACGGTAACTAATAAGACTTGTCAAGCCCCTTTACAATTATGTAACTTAAATTCAATCTATTCAAATATTTTAGACTAATGCTGACTAATGTTTAAGATCACAGCACATACCAACTTTTAATTTTAATTTCTTTGTGAACTTACATCATTTTGGACATTCACTGACCTGGATTTGTCAAAGTATTTGCCCGTATAGGCCATCCCACAGGCAGCTCCAAGACCCTGTCCAAGAGATCCTGTAGCCACGTCAACAAACTCCAATTTCTGTGTTGAATTAGAAAAGGTAAAAATAGATAAAGCACAATTTAATAATATAATAATACATCATAAACGTGAAAAAAAAACAGAAGACCAAAGTCGGGATTTCAGACTCACTGGTGTGGGATGCCCCTCCAGGTCACAGTCAATCTTGCGCAAGTTCAGAAGATCAGATTCTTTCACAAAACCTGCCTCTGCCCAGGCAGCATACAGGATTGGTGCTGCGTGACCCTGATAAGAAGAAACGGTGGTAACAGTGTCTTTTAACAGGCTTAAATCAAATAGAAATTAGCTTTCAAATAAACAAAGCACTAACCTTTGAGAGGACAAAGCGGTCATTACACTGATTACGAGGATCATCTGCCTTATAGCGCATGGTGTGGAAGAAGAGCACAGACATGAGCTCAGACGCACTGCAGCATGATGTGGGATGGCTGAAGAGCGAGAATCAAAGAGCCCATTGATAAAAGGTGACAGTACAACTACAGTTGCATTAGTAATAGGAAATAAAACATGCACATGTTTATGTGTTGTTAAACTCAAAACTTATGTTGGGATTTTTTTAAAGTGAAATCACACTTTTTACTTTTTGAGTATGTGACTACTTGAAACAACCTTGCAAAAAAAAAAAAAACTACTTTTGACAGATAAGGATGCTTTTGAAGATAACTAGGTTTTGGGATTAGAAACTTCACCTACAGCCAATAGTTTGTAAATGTTTAACCAAACCACCCTGGGTTACCACACTTGAGCTCTAAGGACTAAAAAAAGTAAGCAAGCTTGTGAAACGTTAGTTGCTGCAAATGGTTGGGAGTATTGTAATCAGTACTTGTAGAAATCCAAATTTACTCAACAGATCTAAGCTTCCCTTTGTGGTTAAGTTACCATGCTGCAAACAGTTACTAGAACAGTTTTTTTTTTTTGCTAAGTTTTATACAACAAAAGACCCATTTTCTGGTTTACCACTTGTCCTCATGTTGAGAGATAACCTGCCGAAAAATAAAGCAAGGTAAAAATCAGAAAACTGGGAAATCAGATTTTCAGATGGGCAGGTGATGTTCCGCATTCGTCAAAGAATGAGGATCTGTGTAAAGTGTTGGGCATAAACAGTAAAAAAAAAAAAAAAAAAAAAAAAGGATTAACCAATTGTGAGAGCAATCCACCATCATTTCCTTGTTGAAAACAAAAAGTGCAAAACTGGTTCATCGACTTCCTTTTGTTTAAGACTGGACAAACTGCACAAAACCACAGTGCAGAGTTCATGAGGCTGCACTGCAAATATAATCAATCAGTAAGTCATTTATGTAGAATCATCTTGGCAAAGTGACTTAAATGTTGTTTTGACCTAACAAACTGGTTCAAAACCAACAACCGGACTTGTCAAAGAAAGACATGATGGTACATGTGATACCCTCCCTTATGACTAGCTGAGAAGCAGCCACAGGGGACATTTTGTCATTCATTGTGGGATCTTGATTTTAACTATCCATGTGCTGAATGATAAGACGATTAAATGCGATTACAATCCTCAAATCACTAGGAGCAGAAATGTGACTGATAAAGCTGCATCCTGATCATGCTTTTTGTTCCTGTTAAAATTAACACAGGTTTTTTTTCTTCTGAATGAAGACCAACACAAGCCAAAAGAAAAGAAATTGTGAATATTTGGTGTCAAAATAAGATTATAATAAAATTGAACATAATTTGTCCCATCAGGGGTTATAGCATTATTATTAGGGGTGCGAATCTCTGTCTGGAGAATCGATTCAATTCTGATTTTTGGTGTCACGATTCGATTCAAAAATCGATTTTTTTCGATTCAGAAACGATTTTTGATTCAGAAACTATTTTCCTATTAAAATGGTCATGAATTTAGTTTCAGTTTTGTAACTGACAAGCTGAAAAGAACAAACAACAATGTAAACAAATGGAACATTTATTTAAAACAATAATTTTAAACTGAAAACATTAAACAACAATGTAAACAAATAGAACATTTATTTAAAACAATAATTTTAGGTTCCTTATTGTATCAATTTTTTTCGCATCATATTTATACTAAAAATGGCAACAAATAATACAGGAATGCATTAAATTCTGTAACTTAAATAACCATTAGGTTAGCTTTTTGCTCTGTTACTTATAGATTATTGTTTGAACTAGTTTTGTTTTTGGAAAAAGGGGCAGACTTTTTCTTTCTGCCACCTTTCATTTTATATTCTTTCATATACAATGAGATATAGTTTTATTTTCTTTATCTTTTGGGTTTTAATGTTTGTTTGTTTATTATCGATTTGGGGGCTTTTAGAATCGATTCTGAATCGCTAGGACTAAGAATCTAGATTCTTTAAAAAAATCGATTTTATTTTTCCTGCACCCCTAATAATTATTATTAAACTAACCACAAAACTTTACGACCATCACTAACATACTAATTTATTTAGCAAGTAAAAGTAGATGACTGTGTTTAACTACAAACTACTTAGAGATATAACTGTGTATTTGTACTTATAAAATGGTCATTACACATGTGTGTACATTAAACACCTAAAATCCGCACATATCCGTGATTGCTAAAATGCTAACTGTAAACTTGCTGCTCGCGCTACAGGCAAAGTCAATATGCAGCACGTGCAACCAGGCCCTGTGTGTAGCGCGAGCGTCTGCTGCAAGCTACAACTAAATGCTAATTATTTTAAGTAGGACTTTGAACACTTCCCATTTATTCTGAGTGACTTACCCGGAGTTAGAGGCGCATGTTGCCTTGATGGAGTTGATCCTTAGCTTGTTAGCGATGTCTTTCAGACCCTGCAGAGTCTTCTCGTCGGGTTTGTGGTAGCTAGTCATGGTTTCTAATGGGTGTCAAGTCGGGTTGGCTTGGAGAGTTTAATGGAGGTTGCTGCTTGAACCGAACGGCTGCTAACCGGAGTCCTGGGCCTAGCTAGCTGAGCTGACCATTTAAATAGGCGGGAGTTAAGTAAGTAAGAGGATGGGGTGACGTCACGGGAGGCGGGGCGGCACTCCTACCCAATCAAAGCATTGGGAGAAGTGGCGCATGCGCATCGGTCGCTCCACACACATTCTTTTCGGTTAGATATCATTCATTCATTCATTCATTCAACCTTTATTTATACAGGCTAGCCTCGTTGAGCCATGGGGACTCATTTACAAGAGGGACCTGTCTCACTCACACCCAGGGTCAATTTAGAGTTACCAATCAGCCTAACATGCATGTTTTTGAGTTTATCTCATCTTCCTTTTAAAGTTCACAACCTGACCCAAATTCATAAACACTATGGTATGTGTGGGCATAAAACCAGATATTATCAATGGTGAAATCGGGAGATGTGTTTTTATAAGATAAATTTCACTTTTGCTTTAAATAACCAACAAGGTTCATCCAAGGTTCATTCATTCATTCAACCTTTATTTAGTCAGGTAAATCGTATTGGAAATTGTAAATTTTATCTTAATCTTAATCTAATCTAAGGTCTCTCTTGTAAATGAGTCCCCGAGGCTCAATGGGATTAACCTGTCTAAATAAAGGTTGAACGTGAACCCCAGATACAACTTTTTCCACTGTCGACTGTCCATATACTGTACAGAATAATGCAGCTGTACCTTTAAAGGCTGCAGTTGGGTGGCTGCCAACAAGGAAGTGTTGGCCCATTTTGCTTTCTCATCCTAACACAGGCAAAAAAAAGGTGCAACAATACAAGGTTCAAGTTTTTGTCCCACATGCCCATGTCCATGCATATCCTCCTATACCAGAAACAATACATTTGTTACATGTGGGTGTGAGAATAAAAATATTTGAAAGATGAATAATTAAACAAGTTGGTCTTTGTTTTATATTGTTGTATTTTTCCAGACAGAGGCATAATCACAGTTCCTTCATAGTTTCTCATGTAAACACAAAAAGTCTGCCTCTTACGAAAGTCAGCTCAGTCCAACACTTCCCTTTTCAGCCCATATTTTGAAAACTTATGGCTCAAGCATTTCCTCTTCGTTAAGTTCCTGAAATGAGATGCATGAAATATATATACTGTAATTCTTTTTTGCCATTTCACAATAAAATATATTCAAATGATTTATTATATTTTAAAACAAACGTGTGTGTGTGTGTGTGTGTATATATAATATATATATATATATATATATATATATATATATATATAATATGCATTAATATGTTATAAATGTATTTTTTACTCTGAGCATTCTCTGAGCTTCACTCCTCTCTTCAGAGGAGACAGGATCTTTGTCAAGTCGCTCCAGCTGTGGCAATATTATTAGCACACTCAGGCGGTAGTCTGATATTTCAACCAGCAAATTCTCAGAAAGGACCAAAGCTCGCAGGGTTTGTGACACATGGCCAACACTTTGTATGGCCTTTTCATCTGAGATTAAATTGCCTCTAAAGAAGGGAGATAGACAAAAATACTCATTTTATTTGGTGTTTTATAATACAGACTTTCCACATATTTCCTATTTTTAGAATCCAGACTTCACCATAGGAACACCACAATGTCTACATGTTTTTTATGCCACAATGTGCGAGTGTACCTGACATTGAGGTAGTGAAGACACTTCATACTGGGGCTGAGACCATCCAGAGATTCAAGCTGGTTGTTTCGAAGATGAAGAACGGTGAGGCGCTCCAACTTCTCCAGACCCTCAAGACGTTTGATAACATTTTTGGCCTTTGAAAAAAAGCAAAGATGATCATAAACAGGCTGTATTTTCAACCACTAGTATAAAGTCTGATGGAATTGGATACATCTTGCTCTTATGTTACCAGATATAGTTTTCGCAAATTTGGAAGGTTAATGCCATCGGTGGTATCCAAGTGGTTTCCCCTCAACTCCAGTGTCACCAGGTTTGCAAAACGGCTACTCTGAAAACCGTTCAGTTGCTGAATACGGTTTCCTGAGAGAAAGGTTTGAAAATGTCATCTGGAATTCTTGATTCTTGACATTTGAGTAAAAACTGATAAGAATTACAACAAATGAAAATGCTAACTTATATCAAACAAAAATAACTGTTTGTGTGGACTTGTCTTCAAATCAAAAACCTGTCAGATCAAGGCTCTCCAATGCGGGCCCGGCTAGACCATCGATGTCTGTTAGCCTGTTAGCTGCCATACTCAGCCACTGCAGGAAGGACAGCTCAGGAAAGGGTTGTCCCTTAAAGGAGGCCACAGCATTATTGTCAACCTGCAAAGGAGATGCAAGTCAGAATTTACAACCAATTAAGCCAGTTAATACCGACGTACATGGGGAAGTCTCTTTCTTGCCTTTAGCCAAAGTAAATCTTTCAAAGTTGCCAGAGGAGACAAATCAGTGATGTAGTTGTTGGATAAGTCCAGAAAGCGTATGTGAATATAACTGCTGATTGCAGCTATGCTATCCAGTCCTCTAGTACAGGGTTAGGACAAACAAGAGAGAGAAAACAAACTAAATTCCATAAACTGTAATCTGGAGGCAAATATCAAATTCACGTGCTCTGCCTGCATCTCACTTGTTATTGAGGTGCAGTTTGATAAATGCGTGCCCTAATCTGTTTCCTGTCCGGCACAGCAGCGACAGCCCCTCGCAGATAGTTTCTTTGGTCAGCTGGACAGCTTGTATCTGTGGAATACACAGAGGGGGATTTTAATGAGGTGGTATATTGTTTTTTTTTTTTTGTATGATTATAGAATTAAACTAATTTAAAAACTTGGGGGTGGGGTTGTTCTGTAAGGCACATGTAAAACTGCATGTTATGATCTAAAGAGCTTTTGAAGACTAATGTATACCTTATCTGCAACCTGAGAGACAGAGACATACCATAGATAGAGTAGATAGATAAAGTAGATAGATAGATAGATAGAGTAGATAGATAGATAGATAGATAGATAGATAGATAGATAGATAGATAGATAGATAGATAGATAGATAGATAGATAGATAGATAGAATAGATAGATAGATAGATAGATAGATAGATAGATAGATAGATAGATAGATAGATAGATAGATAGATAGATAGATAGATAGATAGATAGATAGATACATAGATAGATAGATAGATAGATAGATAGATAGATAGATAGATAGATAGATAGATAGATAGATAGATAGATAGATAGATAGATAGATAGATAGATAGATAGATAGATAGATAGATAGATAGATAGATAGATAGATACTGGCCTACTACTGGAAGTCATTTAATATAAATTTCAGTGACCTGGATCTGATGATGATTGTTGTGTTTCCACTGTGACTAATTTTAGCAAAGTTTTAATTGGCTTTAAAGTCAATTTAGTCAATATAACAATAAAAAATGTAAATGTATATATATAGCCATTATAATATTCGTCAGTTTTTAATCAATACTTGGCTTTAGCTGCAAACTTAGAACATCTTCCTCTTTTTAGAAAACGACTACTGTACTGGGATAGTCAACAAACCAATCACACCCAAACACAACCCCCCCCCACACACACACACACACACACACACACACACACATAGAGTCATTGGTAAATTATGTGCCACACAATTCATGGGCATGGCAGCTAATTTATTTTATTTATTGAAATGTATTAATTTCATTAAAATAAAGTCAACTCAAAAAATAAAGACATTCAAAATGAAAGGCAGCAGATGAAGAATAATTTTATATCTGCCCCTTTTTACCCAAATATACTCACAATAATTTATCAAAGAACAGCTACATCACCAAATTAATTTCGTGCTAGAAACGAATTTTGCTCGGGGGAGGGGTCACTTACGCCAACATTTAGTCGCCATTTTTAAGTCATATCATCAGTACGTTTTACCTTCTCGCTGTCTTCGACTTCCTTTGAACTAGCTGCTCCTTCTTCCACATCCGACAGGTCTCCATCCTCATCAAACATCCTGGTCACCAACTAGCCTTCGAGCTAAAGTGGCTAGCTGTGTACATAACCAAAGTAGACGATCGTTCCAACTAGTACATCTCAATAACTCCAAACTTACCAAAATCCAAACGACTAAGTCTTGAATAAGCTTAAATAAATCAAGTGTGTATAGTTTTTTCAATTTAAACTTTTGTTTCACGGTGTCCAGGAACAAACCCAAGTGTTTACTGTAGTTACCATGGAAACCACGGCCAGCAACAAAGGATGCCAAGAAGAAACTAATCTACTTTTCTACATCACTTCTTGGATGAGAAGTTGTATTTGAAACCTAATGCCAGTAATATAACATTAATAAAGTTTTTCATGTAAAAAATAATACAGGCTGAAAAAATTGCCGTTAAAGCTACGCTATGTAACTTTGTAATGCAGTCTAACTTCTAACAATATATTTTTAACACATTTCTTCACTCGTCACTATCTACTGACAGACTGATGTTAGACAAAGTAATCTCTGAAAAAAACTATAGTCCCCTTGCTTCTTGATCTCTGTCCACGAAGACTGCCAGACACAAAAACAGTTTCTTCCCCCAGGCCATCACCATCATCAACAGCTGATCATCAGACATCCATCAGCGTGACCCCCAACCCATTCACAACCCCCATGTGATGTGAATCCTTCTGTATTTTGTGTATTATTTGTACGTTTTTTTTTTATGTAATGTAAAGTATCTGTATAGTTTTTAGCATTTTTAGAGACACTTTCTAGAGAGACACGAACAGCCGGAAACAAATTCCTTGTGTGTGTCAACATGCTTGGCCAATAAACCTGATTCTGATTCTTCTCCATCAGCATTTACAAAAACACAGAGTGACCCGTCCTTAACCAGCCAATAAAAACAGAGTTTGTAACCAGCCAATAAAAACAGAGCTTGAATTTGAATCAGCCAATAAAAACAGAGCTTGAATTTGAATTTCAGCAGAGCCTCCCCCTCAGAGCCATATGCACCACCTGGTAGTGGTTGGGTTACTGTAAATGCAGAAGACCAATTTCGTCTGTCAAGTATGGGAACATACACAGATGACAAATGTGACAAATTATTATTATTATCAGAATGCTTTGCCTGTTGAAAAATTTTCAAAGTTCTGCACTCTACAGAAAGTTACACATAATGCATTTTCATTCAAGACATCAAAGTAGATGAAAGTGTTTAATTCACTTACATTAGCTTGATGAAACAGTCACATTATTATACACAAATGCATAAATGAAAAATAATATCCAAACATGGGTATCTATTACAATGTTAATTCCAGTCTGTTGTTTGATAATGAAACACTTCTCATCTCACAATGGTAGTGAATGTGACCAAAGGTTACCATTGCTGTAGAAAAGTGCTCATTCTAAAATATACACAGTTTATGCCCAGAACAACCATTCACTGAATGGCAAGGAATACGGCTTGAACTTAAAACGATATGGTGCATAGACAGTAATATTAGAAATTCTCATTTGCTGCCATTATCAATCTTTTATTTTAAAAAAAAAGTGTTTTTCCAAACCACATAAAATCTGAATAATACACAAGAGCTTGTTCGATGAAAACCGCATCAACCAGAAAGCAAGCAAAATTGTGCAATTTGTGCAATCTTCCAATATCTACTGCTACAGGAGGATACGTCCATGGGATTACCACCACCGAGCGTTGTCACTGTTGAGGTAATTATAATGTCTACCCAAAATGAGGTTTTATTAAAAATGTCAACAGTAAAGAATTGTATGTGGGTTAGGGTGTTTTCTGAGTCAGGAAGTTTAAAGGATGTCGTCACTCCACTGGTTTGTTGCGCAACAAAAGTCCTTTTTTTATGCCTCCTTGCAGCATCCTTGCACCAAGACTCGTGCCTGTGATTCCATCACTACAGAAAAAAGGATAGAAAAAAAAAAGATGAAGACACTTGCAAGCAAATAAAAAGTAACAACCCTATAAAAAAAGATGAACTTTAAAATAAAAAAATCAAACTAAGACTTGATAATTCGATAAGCATATTTGACATCACTACTGCTTACACGGGGCTAAACTTTCTCTTCTTAGTTTCAGGAGATCCATCTGCTCGTCTCTGAATCAATAATAAGAAAGACAAGATTTGAAAAAGTGCATTTACACTATAGTGAACAGTAAATCTAAACTGAGCAGTTCAAACAAGCCTTTGACACTTGACTAACCTCTCCGCCAAGAGATTCCAGCTGACTGTTTCTCTGCTCCAAGTTTTGCTGAGAGAAAAAAATAAGGAGGGGAAAGAAACAATAAGACAAAAAAAAAAAAACATTTAGTAACTAAATACAAACCAGATTCCAAAAAAGTTGGGACACTAAACAAATTGTGAATAAAAACTGAATGCAATGATGTGGAGGTGCCAACATCTGACATTTTATTCAGAATAGAACACAAATCACAGATCAAAAGTTTAAACTGAGAGAATGTATCATTTTAAGGGAAAAAGTCAACAAATCCCAAAAAAGTTGGGACAAGTCCATTTTTACCACTGTGTGGCATCCCCCCTTCTTCTTACAACACTCAACAGACGTCTGGGGACAGAGGAGACCAGTTTCTCAAGTTTAGAAATAGGAATGCTCTACATTCATGTCTAATACAGGCCTCTAACTGTTCAATCATCTTGGGCCTTCTTTGTCGCACCTTCCTCTTTATGATGCACCAAATGTTCTCTATAGGTGAAAGATCTGGACTGCAGGCTGGACATTTCAGTACCGGA
>JBBPBX010001330.1:88534-104995 GCA_038048925.1 Garcialebias charrua
CAGTGTACCCTCAAAATCTGTAAACAAACTATCCAATCCGTGTATGTGATGTGATTTACCTTATGTAGTTCAGAGAGCTGCTGGTGCCTGATAAGAGCTTCTTTGCTTGGGAACTGCCTTCTGCACAGCAGACAAGCCAGTTTAACCCAGTCTGTCATTTTGCCGTCCTTCTCATCTTTGTCACCTCCTTCATCTTCACTGTCACTTTCTGCAGTGTACGCCGGGACGAGACCAGACTGCCGAGGAGGCGACTGTGGCAATTACACAAAAAAATCAAAGAGTGACACTGACAATATGCTATAGGTCGGAAAACAACATATCTACACCTGTTAATAATAAAAAAAAAAGTTAGAAAAACTACAGTACAAATCCTTACTTCTGTACTTAGTCGGATCTGGTCTAGGAAGCTCTGTGGCCTTTCAGACAGTGCGCCCTGCAGAACAGAGAAAAAAAAAGTTGATAAAAGAACATTCAGTTAATAAAATCTGCACAAGCTTCTTAATCAGTCTTCCAATACATAGTTCCCATGTGACGTCACATCCGTCTTACTTCCGGGTGGACCCTCATTTTGAAAGTCAGAACAGGGGACAGCGCGGTCTAATGGATGTTCATTTTTCACGTTTTTTTGTGTGTTAATTTCTAATTAATTGCAATGGTTACTTCGTGTTGTGTCAGTGGGTGTTCCAGTCGGGTAGACGTTTGGGCAACGCGCAGGTTTCAGTTAATCAAAAAAAAAGTAACGTGAAGGATTTATCTCATCGGAGAAACTGGACTGCAGCTCCTCTCTCTGAGTCTGGCTCGGATCTGCTCTGGAAGACGTCGTCCTTTTGGCCGGTAAACAAAATATTCTACATAAATCATTTTGTGAAACTATGTCTTAGAGTACAACTGTCTGTGTGTTAGAGCTGGGGTTTTTTTTTTTCATTATTTAGCAAACCGTCTTGCATGCTGTTAGCTTTAGGGATGTCCCGATCCGATCACGTGATCCGAAACCGGGTCCCGATCACGTGATTTCAGACTCGACTCGACTCGGGCGTTACACACCGATCAGGGATCGGATATATATGTGTATATTTATTCTAAACACAAACGGGAATATTATATTAACTGTATGTTGAGTTACAGAGTCAAATTGTCTCGGAACAAAACATGCACAATAGTTTTGCAGCAGTGCCTGCCGTAAAGCAGTGCCTGCCGTAAAGCGGTGACTGTCGTAAAAAAGAAGCGGAACGCGGCATTAACTTGAAGTGGAGGCAGCGATGTCTGTCGTGTGGAGATATTTTAAAGTGGATGACAAATGGAAAGTTCGTATTTCATAAGGAGGTAAGGAAAAGGCTGCATTTAACACAACAAACCTGATTAGGCACATCAGAAACAAACACCTGACACAATGCACAGAGTTTAACCAGACAACCCAGCCCAGCTCACGCTGCAAGAGGCTTTATAATTTATATTTATCTCATAAAGAAAAACATACACTTCCTTCTGTGAAGCCACAGGAGGAGAGTTAAGGAGTGCTGTTCAGAAAAGCATGTTACTAGCCTTATTTTATAAAACTGACACTTTAAGTTTCTTATTTGTTTACATGCCTGCTCAGGTTCTGGTTCTGCTCAGGTTCTGGTTCTGCTCAGGTTCTGGTTCTGCTCAGGTTCTGGTTCTGCTCAGGTTCTGCTCAGGTTCTGGTTCTGCTCAGGTTCTGGTTCTGCTCAGGTTCTGGTTCTGCTCAGGTTCTGGTTCTGCTCAGGTTCTGCTCAGGTTCTGGTTCTGCTCAGGTTCTGGCCAGGTTCTGGTCAGGTTGTGGTCATGTTCTGGTATTTTAAGTTGAGCTGCTTATTTTAAATTAGACATTTATACTGTTGCACTAAACTTCAATGTGAAGAATTTTATTTTAAATCTTATTACTTGATTGTTCAATCTACCTCACAGAAGTACTCTGTTAAATGTTAAGGTAAATAAAATAAAAATTAAGGGACATCTGGATCTGTTTCTTTTTTCCCCCTTCATTTTAAAAATGTATTTTAGAAGTATCGGATCGGGACTCTGTATCGGCCAATTCCTAAAATTAAAGGACTCGGACTCGGGGCCAGAAAAACCTGATCGGGACATCCCTAGTTAGCTTAGCATCTCGCTAACGCGACAATGGCCTCCTCACGGTCCACCAGACCGTCCCAGTGAGAGAAGGAGGACGGGAGCCAAGTCGTGCGGGCGACGCGTCGGTCCCATGGGACGTGCCTCCGCGGCCGCGACGGATCCACGCCGTCCGACCTGAGCTCCCGCGAGCCACGCTCCAGATGCTAACAACATGCTAACTTCCAACACGGTAAGACTCAAAAGTGCTGGTTCTGGTCTGTGTTCAGCTTGGACTGTTTGTTGGCTGTGTGTTATTTTAGTTAAACCTTTTTTTAGCTGGTTAGATCTGATTGAGACAGTTTACACATCTTTTTTGGATTTAAAGCTGTGAAGCCGGTGTGCGCTCGCTCCTTGTAGTAATTAAATAATTAATGATATCGGAGTAACTACTTTGTGACAAGTTGTCTGATTCGTCTGCCATGATTTCTTTCTCAAACTCATTTAACTCGACCACTGCCAGTTTGCTCTTGTTCCTTGGTAAAGCTGTGGTAGCTCGTGTTTTTGTCCGTATAATTTGCTCTGCTAGTTCGCCATCTTGCCTTCTTCTGCCTTCAGATGTGGTGCGAAAACCGGTTTGCGCAATACTGGGGGCGTGTCTGGGAACTATGTATTGGCTTTGATGTCGTAACACTTTAAATCAATTGTCTTAGGGTCACTCACCTTTTTCTCCAGAACTGCATAGCCTGCATCAGCGCTGGCAGATTCTCTGTAGTCATCCAAGAAACTTTGGCCAGGAGCTCGTGTGTTAGCAGAAGAGCCAGCGGCCGGGGACGAAGAGACAGAACGCATGTTTTCCTTTTGTCTGTTGAGACTCTTGGCCCAACGCTCCATATCTTTGGCAATCTAAATGAATACAAAACATTAAAATTAAAAAAGACTGGGTGCATATTTATTTGCAAAAAATTACAGTCGGCTTTCTGTGAGTGGCTGTCTTTGAACAGTACCTGTTGAGCAGTTTTACTCTTTGGTTTGTCCTTTTTCTCCTTGCTTCCTGAAGCAGACGGAGCAGAGTCTGAAGAGGCTGCTCCATCTTTTGTTTGAGCACCTTCACACTCTGACTGGTTGGTAGCAGGAATATAAGTGTGCTTCTCTCCATCCCAGTACATGTACTGCTGAGAGTGAAAGTTGTAGTAATACTGCCCAGGGAGGAAATACACAGAAGCAGGAAGTTAAACTTGTGGAAGGATACCAGTTTAATATCAGCATAAGCAAATATCTGTTTAACATAATTACCTGAGAATTTGCGTCATAGTAAAGTCCAGTCAATGGGTCATAATAATAACCAGAGCTTTCGTCATACTGGTATGTAGACACATCTGGAACAGCTGAAAAGCAAAATTCACATAAGTGTGACTATTTTTTTTAGATTTTTCAAGTCTTACTGGGGAATAAAATAACTTCTGCTTCAGCCAACTGTATACCATTTCATAGTTTATTTATTTGCAGTCATTAGAAACATTAGATGAAACTTACGGTACTGCTTTAGCTCATGTTCAGTACCCGGAGTAGCAGGTTGGCTAGAAGTAGCTGGTTGTGGTTTTCCCACTATCTCAACCTGTAATCAGACGGAGCTTTTAAAACATAATAACAGCATTCAATTGGGCATATCAAAGTCAAAGTTTCTTTATCTGTCATTTGCACCACGTGGTACATGCACATGCATATACCGGTACACAAAATAAAAATCTAAAAGGTAAAGCAAACAGTACTGTTGTACCTGTGTGGTGGCAAGAGCCTCTTGCGGGTGAGTGAGAGAGTGCTGCACAGCTGCTGAACCAGATTTTAATGCCTCCAATGAAGTGACAGCTGTCAACAAGCAAATAAACTCAATAATCAAAACCCATCACGTTCTGTTGTGTAAATCATAAAATAATATTGATCTGGTATTGATTAGAACCTGTGGTCCCTCCTCCCGGGTATGCCCCATTTAAAGACGCTCCTGCAGCAACCCTGGAGTCTGTCATGCTGTCTGGTCCAGAATACATGTGTCCTTCATGACTGTAGGTTACTGCTGCCCCCTGCTGACTGACCGCTGCATCCACATCTGATGCGTTCTGAGAATTGGGAGAAAAATGTACGTTTCATCAAATGATACAACAAAACCACAGAAAAATACAAATGTATCTATATATATATATATTAAAAAAAAATTTTCCTTGAAGTCTCTGTTTCGCAGTAATGTGAGGTTGGGTCAGATAAGTTACCTGAGTGACGGACCACTGTGCAGCAGCTATAGCTGTGCTGGCCACTGTAGCAGCGCTCACTCTGCTACTGTCTGTGGCAAAGACATCACTAATGCAAACAAAAAAAAAAAGAAAAGATTTTAGATTTTATGGCAGCTGAATTTCATTTAATAATATCCAAATTTGAATAACAATGTTTCTGTTGCAGCTAAATCTGAGTGAGGGTTTACCGCTTGGAGCCTTTGGCATATTCCGCCAGAACAACTTTGCCATCGACAGACAGAGGTGGATGGAGAGCCTGCAGGATCTGGAGCAGCTGAGAAGCCTCCTGTTCATAAAGCGCACAGAGAGCTTTCACATAAGCAACAGTCAATGTATTTATTTTTTTCAAACTAGATCTACAAATATCTTCAAGAAGGTTATGAACACAAGTTCATCAAATCTGGACATTATTCTTAAAAATAAATCTGCATTTGACAAGTTACTAATTTTAATTTAGTATGTATGTCAAGCCTTTATTTGCAGAGACTATGTGAATATGTGTGTCTTTCAAATTCTTACCACTATTGTAGAGAGTTGCAGAAAGGCAAAGCCTCTGTTGAGGTGTGTGTGCTTGTCTTTGATTAGACGAATATTGGAAGGGGAGAGAGTGGCAAATGGAGTCAAAGCAGACAAAATGGCTTCCACTGAAGTATGAGGACCAAGGTTTCTTAGAATCAGAGCTGTTAAAAGAGAAGTGTAGAAATTATATATTTGAAAAAGTAAACAATAATAAAGTGTTGATTTTGTAATAAATAGTGAATATGTTTTTTTATTTTTTTTACAAAACAACACTAAACACTACACAAAATGTTACTTGTGCAACAAAAACCTATATGTTATAAAGAAAAGCTGCTCCTCCCAGGTCTAACAAGAAAAACTGATGTGACAAGAACAATAAAGTGACAGACTTACTGTCATTAGCAACATCAGCCTGCTGGGCAGCATGGCCCGGCGGGACACTGGGACCAGTTGTGTGGTAGGATGATGGTAGAGGCAGTAAACCTTGGGCTCCTTCCTTCTGATGACCGACAGGCAAATCCCTCTGCAACTTCAGCTCAGCCTCTACAGAAAGGGAACATCACAGTTATGCAATAACGTAATTACTGTATAAAAATAGGATTATCTCAGCAATTTACAACAGCTCCAATTAACTACCTGATTTAGGCACGCCACACTTGAAGCACTTCTCTCTTCTTTTAAAGTTTTGCACACCACACTGTTAGAATGTCAAATGAGCTATTGTTAGAAAACTTCCTGAATGAGTCAGAGTGAGAGCTGTATAAGCAGTACCAGAAGAAATTTCCCATCAGGCCCAGGTCTAACAGGCTTAACGTAACACACAGAACCTTGTTGCAGAGCCAGTCCTCGTTGGCCCGTGGTTTGGGGTCGCTGTAGTTCATCGAAACCCTCTGTCCTAGGATCTGCAGCATTCCCTGAATGGAAAATAAAGAGAAGCAGGAAGGACAAAGAATGAATATCAGCCATAATCTGGCCACACATGCCACAGAGGCCTCATCTCACAAGAGATGAGAAAGAAAATGAAAAAAAAGGCAGGAGATGGAGAGAAACAGAGGAAGAGGGGATAGCAGAGGTTGAAAGAAAGAACAAGAGAATTGCAACCTTCAGCTTTAGAAAATTCGGACGGACTGTGATGGTGTACGTGTAGTGATGTGGACATCCAGTTTTAGGGACACCCGTGTTTTTTGATCAATTGTGTTATCCCTCCCCCCTTAAGGGGAAACCTTCCACAGTTTACAACACGTCTTACAAGTGTCATCACCTTCACCCCTCAGAGACAGTGGCTTTGACCTAAATCAAATCTAGCTGGAAAAATAAAAAACTGGAAAAAATAAAAAAAGTAAGAAAAGAAAATGATTCATTGTTTTTATATATACTGTATATATATAAAAATAAAAATAAAAACTTGTGAAAAACTGGCTCACTATTCCAGAGGTGGTATTGTAAAATCAGGATAGACATAAAAACGTCAAAGAAAGTGAGGTCCTCTGTTAAAAGAGGTTATCCTGAACAAATGTGACTAGGGCTTCATAAACTGACAGACAAGCTTAAGCACAATGCATACATACATTTGCCTGTTTGTGGAATTTGTATAAATGTAAAAAATATATAAAAATAATAAAAATAAAATAAATATATAATCTATATGAAATCCAACCTACCTCAGGCAGTTATCATTTTCCAGTGAGTTTCTACATTTCACTGGAAAACTTTATGGCGTGTTGTGGCTTGTGTATCATAATAACTACTGTCCCTCTGAATTAATCTATTGAATGTGTATTTGTGTCTGTGTTGGAGAGAGTGACCTGGTTGGTCTCCATCCAGCGCGTGGCCTCCTGTATGAGATTAAACTCGACGAAGGCGAATCCTCGGCTCTGACCTGGACACCGCCCAGCGCCACAGCAACCGAACAACAACATAACAACAACGCAGTGTTTGGGTTAGTGCTTCATGTACAGAGGAGATAGAGAAAAAGAGAGACCCTACATCAGCTCTTATAAAATTCATCATTACATCTCCTCTCCCTCAAGTAGTCCGCACAAGCGGGGAGGATGCAACGTCAAGTTACTCATTAGGATCAAGGAATGCGAAAGAGAAGCCGACCCACTCATCAATTTGGGTCTGAGCTCTTTGGATTTGAATGATGAAGCACTCAGGCACCAACAAAATACAAATCGGATTCCAAAAAAGGTGGGACACTAAACAAATTGTGAATAAAAAACTGAATGCAACGATGTGGAGATGGAAAATGTCTATATTTTATTCGTAATAGAACATAGATGACAGATCAAAAGTTTAATCTGAGTAAATGTAACATTTCAAAGGAAAAATATGTTGATTCAAAATTTCAGTGTCAACAAATCCCAAAAAGTTGGGACAAGTAGCAATAAGTGGCTGGAAAAAGGAAATTGAGCATATAACGAACGAACAGCTGGAAGACCAATTAACACTAATTAGGTCAATTGACAACATGATTGGGTATAAAAAGAGCTTCTCAGAGTGTCAGTGTCTCTCAGAAGCCAAGATGGTAAGAGGATCACCAATTCCACCATTGTTGCGCAGAAAGATAGTGCAGCAATACCAGAATGGTGTTATCCAGCGTAAAATAGGAAAGACTTTTAAGTTATCATCATCAACCGTGCATAACATCATCAAAAGATTCAGAAAATCTGGAACAATCGCTGTGCGTAAGGGTCAAGGCCGTAAAACTACTGGATGCTCGAGATCTCCGGGCACTTAAAGAGGAACTAAACTCCAAATTAACTTTTTTTTAGCTGATAAACTCCCTAGAATGTGTCTAAAATGCTGTATAGCACTATGTCTGTGTTAATCTTCACATACAGTATTTGTGTGTATTAGTTTAAATCGGCAATATTTGGTCTAAAATCGTGTTTACGGTAACCCTATGGGTTGAACAGAGGAATTGCACCTTAATTTTCTTATTGGCCAAGGACTGTTCCCTCTGACATGTCTTGTACACTCTGACGTCACAAAAGTGGTTCAAGCAGAGCCAATCCCCTGCAGAGATGAGACGGTCCGCACTGCAGTTCATACCTTATATGGAAGTGGTACATTGCACGCCGGAACAGCTCTGCAGCAGAGCATATTATAGTTTTCGGAATGGCACTAGTTATTTGTATATTTTAACCTATGTATTGTATGAATACTTTCCACTTCATCGAAACTATGTGGTTGTATTTGTTTTTTTATTGTGCGATGGACGAGCAATGCATAAATGCCAAGATGGGGCAGTGGTGTAGGAGCGGGTTTGGGGTCCGACAGACCCAGGTTCGATCCCCGGTCACGGCATACCGTGTAGTATTATTTTCATTTTTTTTCCTAAAGCCTTTTGTTTTGGATAGATCGGGTGGGGATTAGGGCTGGGCCATATCATATCGTTACCGGTAATACCGGTATAAAAAGCTTGCCCGGGCAAAAAAGTTATATCATTATATGCTAATTTCATGACGTAATACGTCAGGACGCCCTGCCCCTTAACACCAGAGAGCTTTAAACAACTGCGCACCTCCCCTCCACCAGTCTGAACTGGTGTAAAACGCTAATTAGTTACTGCTAAAATTTTAAAAACGCGCGCGCGTCTCAGCTTCTCTCCCCCCTGCTCTGCAGGCACAGACAGCTCAAATGTCCCTCCCTCCCCCCGCCCCGCTCCGAGCAGCCGCGGTGCTGCGTGTCTTTCGCTGCGTGTCCCCGCTGTAAACTGTGTTAACACGCGCGGCTCCACAGTCACTCCATCAGAGACAGATCAGTTAAAAAAATGAATCAGAGGAATGACACGTTCCTGCATGAACAGATGAAGCTGAAACATGAACAAGTTTCAGGGTCAACTGATCAACTTGTAGAAGTTACAGCTCATTTAAAGGCAACATATAATTTGTTGTAGGTTTCATTTATAATCAAAAAATCTTAAGCTTCATTTTATTTAGGCTAGTTGTTTTAGGAAACTACACCTGCACTTTAAAAATGATCTGATTGAAAAAGTCTGCACAAAATATAGATTAAAAAAAACACCACAAAAACTAAAGTGCAGGTGTAGTTTTACTTGGAGACTAAATACTTTACTAAATAAAGTAATTTCAGTAAAATTACCCCTTGTTGTTTTTTAAAATTTTATATAATACTGCAAAGCAACATGTTAAGTTAATTTTGTCAAATAAACACACCCTCATCTATGGTCATGAGCTTTGGGTTATGACCGAAAGAACAAGATCTCGGATACAAGCGGCTGAAATGAGTTTTCTCCGCAGGGTGTCTGGACTCTCCCTTAGAGATAGGGTGAGAAGCTCAGTCATCCGGGAGGGACTCGGAGTAGAGCCGCTGCTTCTCCACATCGAGAGGAGCCAGTTGAGGTGGCTCGGGCATCTGGTTAGGATGCCTCCTGGACGCCTCCCTGGTGAGGTGTTCCGGGCATGTCCCACCGGGAGGAGACCCAGAGGAAGACCCAGGATACGCTGGAGGGACTATGTTTCTCGGCTGGCCTGGGAACGCCTTGGGATTCCCCCAGAGGAGCTGCTCCAAGTGGCTGGGGAGAGGGAAGTCTGGGCCTCCCTACTTAGGCTGCTACCCCCGCGACCCGACCCCGGATAAGCGGAAGAAAATGGATGGATGGATGGAACACATTTGAAATTTTTTTTTGGGTTATATCACGAAATTTATCGTTATTGTGATAATACTCTGAAATATCACGATATAATTTTTGAGCCATATCGCCCACCCCTAGTGGGGATAGATAAATACATCTACATATTTATTCTTTGTTGTTGCTTGCTGTAAGTTGTTTGCTGGAGTTTTAATTTGTTGCTAGAGGGGGCGTGAACGCAGCTCAACCACCCACCTCCTCCCCTCCTCGTCTCTCGACACACCCATTTTCATGAGGGTTTTTGAATCTGGTCTGGGGGCGGGGCTGCCGTTTCACAGTGGGTTGAGTACCTTTTTAAACGTCACTGCACCTCAAACAGGAATGCCACTGTCAAGGAAATAACAGAATGAGCTCAGGAATACTTCCAGAAAGCATTGTCAGTGAACACAATCCACCGTGCCATCCGCTGTTGCCAGCTGAAACTCTACAGTGCAAAGAGGAAGCCATTTCTAAGCAAGCTCCACAAGCTCAGACGTTTGCACTGGGCCAGGGGTCATTTAAAATGGAGTGTGGCAAAATGGAAGACTGTTCTGTGGTCAGATGAGTCACAATTTGAAGTTCTTTATGGAACACTGGGACGCCATGTCATCCGGACCAGAGAGGACAAGGATAGCCCAAGTTGTTATCAACGCTCCGTTCAGAAGCCTGCATCACTGATGGTATGGGGTTGCATGAGCGCTTGTGGCATGGGCAGCTTGCATGTCTGGAAAGGCACCATTAATGCAGAGAACTATGTTCAGGTTCTAGAACAACATATGCTCCCATCTAGACGTCATCTCTTTCAGGGANCAGTGCAAAGAGGAAGCCATTTCTAAGCAAGCTCCACAAGCTCAGACGTTTGCACTGGGCCAGGGGTCATTTAAAATGGAGTGTGGCAAAATGGAAGACTGTTCTGTGGTCAGATGAGTCACAATTTGAAGTTCTTTATGGAACACTGGGACGCCATGTCATCCGGACCAGAGAGGACAAGGATAGCCCAAGTTGTTATCAACGCTCCGTTCAGAAGCCTGCATCACTGATGGTATGGGGTTGCATGAGCGCTTGTGGCATGGGCAGCTTGCATGTCTGGAAAGGCACCATTAATGCAGAGAACTATGTTCAGGTTCTAGAACAACATATGCTCCCATCTAGACGTCATCTCTTTCAGGGAAGACCCTGCATTTTTCAACAAGATAATGCCAGACCACATTCTGCAGCAATCACAACATCATGGCTACGTAGGAGAAGGATCCGGGTACTGAAATGTCCAGCCTGCAGTCCAGATCTTTCACCTATAGAGAACATTTGGTGCATCATAAAGAGGAAGGTGCAACAAAGAAGGCCCAAGACGATTGAACAGTTAGAGGCCTGTATTAGACATGAATGGGAGAGCATTCCTATTTCTAAACTTGAGAAACTGGTCTCCTCTGTCCCCAGACGTCTGTTGAGTGTTGTAAGAAGGGGGGATGTCACACAGTGGTAAAAATTGACTTGCCCAACTTTTTTGGGCTTTGTTGACGCCATGAAATTCTGAAACAACATATTTTCCCCTTAAAAAGATACATTCTCTCATGTTAAACTTTTGATCTGTGATTTGTGTTCTATTCTGAATAAAATATTAGATGTTGGCACCTCCACATCATTGTATTCAGTATTTATTCACAATTTGTTTAGTGTCCCAACTTTTTTGGAATCCGGTTTGTACATACACACAGATATATTTCTGCTTTTCTGAAAAATCGTCTGCCGGTCTACAGCTGTGATGAACATGACGGATAACATTGTACAACATATTTAGCTAGCATTCTACAGTAAAAACAGTAATCTATACATAAAAACAAAATTAATTCAAAAATTAAAATCTATACAACCGCGCTTCTGAGGCTTAAAAACAGAGAATGACTAACGTAGAAAAAAGGAGTGTAATGTTGGGGAGTGTAAGAGTGCCAGCGTCAGAGTAGCACAACTTATAGACAACCAGGAAGTTAGCATTGTGAGAGACCAGTATTACTGTATAGTTACCTTAATGAAAAAAATTAGAGAACAGAAATTGAATAGTAATGACACCCATGTAGCCAAGCATTAGGTGCGATGTTTAAATTCAGCTGCTCACACACCCAAACGTAACTACAATGACACAAACACACTTCGCTTGAAACGCTAACTTCTGATCTGACACATTTAGTTTGTTAACAACATTTACGGTAACGTCTCATACATAACTAACTTCAGGATGGTAAGCAGAATCACAAAAGGGTAAAGACAATGTGAGCAACAAAGGAAAATAAATTGAAGCTATGAAATGAACTTTGTTATATGCCTGCATTCTAGCATGAAAACCTAAATTATTAGGACACTTCTTTAAGACTGCATGGATGTTGCCCTGGTAACTATAGCACAGGTACAGAAACCAGAAAACCAAAGTAATAAAACAGGAAACTAAGCAAAGGTCTGCTCTGTATATGAGCGTAAACCTGTAAGTTTTCTTGCTTTGCACAAGCCATTAAGCCAGAAGCTCAAGTTTTACGAAAGAATAAGAATAAAAATTGGAACGTGAAGATGCTCACTCCTAACACAACATAGATGTAAGAGGCAGGGCAACGTCAACAAAAAGAGCTGTAAAACTGACAGGGCTGGTAGTCAATGACACTGACACAAGGAGGAAAGAAACGGAGTAAAACTCTCCGCCTGTGGACATGTCCTCACCTGAAGACTTATTCCTCATAAGGCGAACCTCTCTTGGCTGGACTCCCTGCTCCTGGATTTGTGTTCGGATCTTTAAATAGGAACAAAATAAAAGTTTAGATTTAAAATCAACAACGATAAAAAGAAGAAAATCCAAGCATTAGCACAGTCGTGTTTAAATAAAATGCACCTCATTGGCTGTAGCACTGTGTGGCAGCATGCGAAGCATGATAATGTTACTGGGCCTCTCGTTGTGATCCAAATCTATATGGTAGTCCTGGTCCCTTGGATCCAGCTCCTCAGCTGACAAGTCTTCGATCATATTTCCACATCCATGTTCCTCTGCTATCACTGGAAAAGCCTATGAATTGGTTGGATAACTATAATGATAGAACTATAACAGTAAAAAATATTGCAGACCATGCATCTGTCTTACCCTCCTCCGTCCAGCTCCATGTAAGAACCTGTCCTCCTCCCTCCGTCTCCCTGCGCCAAACTCCATCTGCTCAGGATGGGTACCAGCGGAATCCCAGCTGCCCATCCTACCTTCTGAGTGTGAAGCACTTTTTTCCAAAAAGCCTCTTCCACCTTTTTGTCGATCCCTTTCGTGAAAAAAACCATGTGGTGGCTCAGACCTCGGTCTGCTTTCTCTCTGGTGGATGAGATGGGCCATAGCAGGGTGTGGATGAGCAAAAGGGGGCCACAAGTGGCCTTTCCCATCCCTCCGGATGTCGCCTCTTCCATTCCCTCGATGGTGAAATCGTGCACCATCATGGGGAAAACCACCTGGGAAATCAGGTACACCTGGTGGCCTCTCGTGGTGGCCGTATACTCCATCATCCTCTGCCTCCTCATCCTCTTCATAATCTCGATAGTCTATGTCTCGAAAGTTGTGGTCATTTTTAATGTTGCCATAGCGACCTGTGCGATCACCTCGCCCGCCCCTGTTGATAAAATAAAGATATTGCAAGATCCTTTTTTGCAACCACATAAGACAATTTAAAATTAAAACACAAACTTTTACTTACCTCAGCTCATAGTCCATATCGACCCAATAAGTCAGCTTCAAGATTCTGTTCTTTTTCTGTTCACACTTTTAGATGAGAAACAATATTTTAAAATGAACCTCCTGCATAGTATAAATAAACGCTGCACGATACCGCAGTGAAGTTATTTTCATATTGGACGTTGGATATTCGAGCTCCGTGCCTTCAGCGGTGCGTTGCTCTCGTCAGTCCGCTTCATGGAGTCTGATTTCGGCAACAGCGCTGAGTCTGCCCCTACTCAGAGACGTCATGGTTCACTTAGGGACCGTCAACAAATTTTCGACCGCGTCAACTCTTCAGAAACATAAAATAATATATTTTACACGATTTGACCCACCCACAATTACTGTTTATTAAAAAGTGTTTACAGCTGTTTATTTCTCAATTTTTATGCATTTTGTATTTTTTTCACAATTTAATATTTAATAAATCACAGTTTTTGGTCAATACCATTCAGGTCTTTTGAGCCACCCACACAAAACTTACATCAAACTACTCTCCAAGACCAGGCCTATGAGGCACAGCTTTTTGTTTTTCATTTTTATGCATTTTGTAATTTTTAACAATTTATTAATTCAGAAATCACTGTTTTTGCTCAATGCCGTTCAGGTCTTTTGAGCCACCCACACAAAACTTACATCAAACTACTCTCCAAGACCAGGCCTATGAGGCACAGCTTTTTGTTTTTCATTTTTATGCATTTTGTAATTTTTAACAATTTATTAATTCAGAAATCACTGTTTTTGCTCAATGCCGTTCAGGTCTTTAGAGCCACCCACACAAAACTTACATCAAACTACTCTCCAAGACCAGGCCTATGAGGCACAGCTTTTTGTTTTTCATTTTTATGCATTTTGTAATTTTTAACAATTTATTAATTCAGAAATCACTGTTTTTGCTCAATGCCGTTCAGGTCTTTTGAGCCACCCACACAAAACTTACATCAAACTACTCTCCAAGACCAGGCCTATGAGGCACAGCTTTTTGTTTTTCATTTTTATGCATTTTGTAATTTTTAACAATTTATTAATTCAGAAATCACTGTTTTTGCTCAATGCCGTTCAGGTCTTTAGAGCCACCCACACAAAACTTACATCAAACTACTCTCCAAGACCAGGCCTATGAGGCACAGCTTTTTGTTTTTCATTTTTATGCATTTTGTAATTTTTAACAATTTATTAATTCAGAAATCACTGTTTTTGCTCAATGCCGTTCAGGTCTTTAGAGCCACCCACACAAAACTTACATCAAACTACTCTCCAAGACCAGGCCTATGAGGCACAGCTTTTTGTTTTTCATTTTTATGCATTTTGTAATTTTTAACAATTTATTAATTCAGAAATCACTGTTTTTGCTCAATGCCGTTCAGGTCTTTAGAGCCACCCACACAAAACTTACATCAAACTACTCTCCAAGACCAGGCCTATGAGGCACAGCTTTTTGTTTTTCATTTTTATGCATTTTGTAATTTTTAACAATTTATTAATTCAGAAATCACTGTTTTTGCTCAATGCCGTTCAGGTCTTTTGAGCCACCCACACAAAACTTACATCAAACTACTCTCCAAGACCAGGCCTATGAGGCACAGCTTTTTGTTTTTCATTTTTATGCATTTTGTAATTTTTAACAATTTATTAATTCAGAAATCACAGTTTTTGCTCAATGCCGTTCAGGTCTTTAGAGCCACCCACACAAAACTTACATCAAACTACTCTCCAAGACCAGGCCTATGAGGCACAGCTTTTTGTTTTTCATTTTTATGCATTTTGTAATTTTTAACAATTTATTAATTCAGAAATCACTGTTTTTGCTCAATGCCGTTCAGGTCTTTTGAGCCACCCACACAAAACTTACATCAAACTACTCTCCAAGACCAGGCCTATGAGGCACAGCTTTTTGTTTTTCATTTTTATGCATTTTGTAATTTTTAACAATTTATTAATTCAGAAATCACAGTTTTTGCTCAATGCCGTTCAGGTCTTTAGAGCCACCCACACAAAACTTACATCAAACTACTCTCCAAGACCAGGCCTATGAGGCACAGCTTTTTGTTTTTCATTTTTATGCATTTTGTAATTTTTAACAATTTATTAATTCAGAAATCACTGTTTTTGCTCAATGCCGTTCAGGTCTTTAGAGCCACCCACACAAAACTTACATCAAACTACTCTCCAAGACCAGGCCTATGAGGCACAGCTTTTTGTTTTTCATTTTTATGCATTTTGTAATTTTTAACAATTTATTAATTCAGAAATCACTGTTTTTGCTCAATGCCGTTCAGGTCTTTAGAGCCACCCACACAAAACTTACATCAAACTACTCTCCAAGACCAGGCCTATGAGGCACAGCTTTTTGTTTTTCATTTTTATGCATTTTGTAATTTTTAACAATTTATTAATTCAGAAATCACTGTTTTTGCTCAATGCCGTTCAGGTCTTTAGAGCCACCCACACAAAACTTACATCAAACTACTCTCCAAGACCAGGCCTATGAGGCACAGCTTTTTGTTTTTCATTTTTATGCATTTTGTAATTTTTAACAATTTATTAATTCAGAAATCACTGTTTTTGCTCAATGCCGTTCAGGTCTTTAGAGCCACCCACACAAAACTTACATCAAACTACTCTCCAAGACCAGGCCTATGAGGCACAGCTTTTTGTTTTTCATTTTTATGCATTTTGTAATTTTTAACAATTTATTAATTCAGAAATCACTGTTTTTGCTCAATGCCGTTCAGGTCTTTAGAGCCACCCACACAAAACTTACATCAAACTACTCTCCAAGACCAGGCCTATGAGGCACAGCTTTTTGTTTTTCATTTTTATGCATTTTGTAATTTTTAACAATTTATTAATTCAGAAATCACAGTTTTTGCTCAATGCCGTTCAGGTCTTTAGAGCCACCCACACAAAACTTACATCAAACTACTCTCCAAGACCAGGCCTATGAGGCACAGCTTTTTGTTTTTCATTTTTATGCATTTTGTAATTTTTAACAATTTATTAATTCAGAAATCACTGTTTTTGCTCAATGCCGTTCAGGTCTTTTGAGCCACCCACACAAAACTTACATCAAACTACTCTCCAAGACCAGGCCTATGAGGCACAGCTTTTTGTTTTTCATTTTTATGCATTTTGTAATTTTTAACAATTTATTAATTCAGAAATCACAGTTTTTGCTCAATGCCGTTCAGGTCTTTAGAGCCACCCACACAAAACTT
>JBBPBX010001331.1:19162-29455 GCA_038048925.1 Garcialebias charrua
TACCGTATTCGTCGGTATATAATACACAGTTTTTTTGCTCATTTGAATGTCCTGCGTATTATACACCGAAGCGTATTATCTATGGATTTTTTCCATATTTTTAGACCCATTTTTGACTCTGATTCGCCGTTTTTCATTTTGGCCAAAAATGGTGCAGTACCACTTTTGTCCGCTAGCGGACACTTCCAGAGAGTCCACCGACCATCATGTGTCCGAAAAAAGCCTCCTCTGCTCGGACTGAATGTCGCTGCCCGGCTCCCGGCTCTGGAGGTAGCTACCATTTAGCTGTGTTGTTGTTAGCATTTTTTTTTTAGCAAGATAACTCATAATCCACAAGTCAAAAGTCAAAGTCAACTTTATTGTCAGAACTGCAATATGTACAGGACATACACAGGATTGAAATTGCGTTTCTCTCAGTCCCTCGGTGCAACAGTAACCATTTAAACACTAAAACACTGAAACATTTAATAAACATAAGCATAAAATAGTAAAAATGTAACACTGTCCTGAGTTTTTGCATAGTAGTATAGAAGTATGAAAATTTACACCAACACTAAAACTAAAACTCAAACTAAAACATTAAACATTTAATGAACATAAGCATAGAATGAAATAATAAAAGTGTAATACTGTCCTGAGTTTTTGCATAGTAGTATAAAAAAGTATAAAAAGTATATCTATAAAATAAACTGAAGGTTCTAGCATTGACATTTGCAAAGAGTGGCAAAGCAGCATATGAGTTAATGTACACAGTATATGTATGAGGTAGTAGTTGATGTTGGTATAGAGGCAAAAGTGGCATATGCAGTAAGGCACATTGGGCATCCTTAAATAAGGCTGGTCAGAGAATACTGTATATGTATCAGCAGTGGTGTAGATATAAAAGTAGTGTAAATGTAAACAGTAGTAATAAATGTAAACAGTAGTAATAAATGTAAACAGTATTAATAAATGTAAACATTGAATGTAAACAGTAGTATGTAAACAGTGAATGTAAACAGTAGTATGACTATAGGCAGTGATGTAATACAAACATTAGTGCAAATATGAGAAGTAGTGCAAACTGAATGAGCACATGACCGAGAGTTTAGTGAATAACCCGTTTGATGACACAGAGTCCAGTGTTAAAATCTTTGTGTTGTGTGGTAATGTGTGAGAAAGTTTTTTGTGTTAAGGCAGTTCAAATGGGAGGGGAGGCAGAGCAGGCAGAGTGTTTAGCATCCTGACTGCCTGATGAACAGAGCTGTCTCTCAGTCTGCTGGTTCGAGCCTGGAGACTTCTCAGTCTCCTCCCTGATGGCAGCAGTCTGAAGCAGCTGTGTAGTGGGTGTGTGGGATCACCTGCCATGCAGAGGGCTTTCCGAGTGAGGCGGTTGCTGTGCAGAGGCGGCTCCAGGGGGGAGCTAGGGGGTGCTATAGGCCCCCCCTGGAAAAGTCACAGCACCCCCTTAGCACCCCCAAGAAAATATCAGATTATTTTCTTTTTCATCTGAGTTAATATTCTTTAACATGTGGTTGTTGTGATATTTTCCTCGCAAAACACAACTAATAAATGAAAAAAAAAATCAGTGATTATATCGAGTAAAAAAAAAAAAAATCTGATCCACCAGCTGAAGCCCACAAAGATGAGTGATGCTCTCAACACTGACCCAGTAAGGAGCAGAAACTGGTGACATGATGCCTCTGGTTATGCCATTTTTAGCTAATACAACTTGATAAATCATTTCCTGGCTTGCAGTGATAATAAATGACTTATCTGGTCACATTAAATAAATACTTTTAACCAAAATCCAAAATAAACTTTATTAAAATAGCCTCACTGCATCTAAATTCATGCGCCTAACTGAAATAATTCCTGTTCAAAGAGTTAATGTTGCCTTAGACAAGAGAATTAAGCCTTGACTGATTTATTATTATTGCTTGTTTATTATTGTTGTTGATTTTTAGTTTGATTATTTTTGTAATAAAACTTAAAAAACAACTTTATTCGGATGATTATTCATTTGTTCTGGTATAGAACTCCCTGTAATAACATATTCACCCTTTACTAATCAGAATCAGTCACTGAAGTACTTTGTAGAATATATTGATTAAGTTGTTGTTGGTCAGTAAACTGACCAGTGGGTGCCAAACTTTAATGAATGAAAAATAAATAAAACAAATGTAGTGGGGCTGAGATGGAAAACGTGTCATCCTTCTTCCTCCATCTCACCCTTCGTTATGGCTACAAGCTTCTACCCCGAGGTTGTTAGACTCATGAACCCCTAGTCTGAATTATCACTGTGAAAACAAATCATTGTAATACCATTTGGTTATGTGCTGCTGATCTCATGCTGCTGATCTATTTCATGTTGCTGTGTTCACTCGTCCTCATCTGCTCACACAGACTCATGTTCGTGCTGCTATTGTTTGGCGCATTGTTTCGTACTAGTAGTGCTTAGTGTATTTTTAGTTTAGTGTATTTCTTATTTCATGTCTCGAATCGTTTTTACTGTTTTTCTTTACAATTTGTATTTTTGTTGGATGTAACTGGGACCCTGTCCATAGTTTCGTTCCACCTTATGTACCACATGTGATGTGAATGACACACATTGACATTGAGAACTGAAAGAACAAATTATCCTTCATAGCATCCTCAGTAAAATGCTTAGCCCCCACTTAGCACCTGCAGAAAAATATCTCTGGAGCCGCCACTGTTGCTGTGTAAGTCCTGTAGTGAGGGGACATAATTAATAACCGACCAAACCAATCCGTTTGCTATCTGGGCACCTTAAAATTTCCAATCTTATTTTATTGTAAAACATACCCTTGAACAATATCCTAGAAACTATCCAAAATTATTTTAACCAGCTATGAGGTAGTGCTCTGAAAAATACATGAAGTTCAGACAACTGTTGTTAAAACTAAAAAAAAAATTGGTTTCTCATGCAAGTACAGGCCGATTTCTGATTTCCCCAAATTAAGGAATACATATATATATATATATACACTTTGTATGTGTATGTGTGTGTATGTATACAGTCATGATTCTAGTGTTTCAGGGCGAGACCAAGAGGGTTGTGCTGTCCCTACTGGCAGCACTTCGAACACCTGCTGCTTATTAACCTGAGGGCTCCTGAGCATAATTAAGGTTGGGCTGAATCCCAAATCTTGGTAGGACCGTTAACGTTCACATAGTGAAACTAATGTAACAACCTTTAGAGAAATTTATATTGCTAAGTCTCCTACTAATTTTTATCACTTACGTGTGTTCCTCCAGAAATTATTCCCTGTGCTTGTGGGTCTCTCCTCCACAAACACCCATTTAAGATCCTTCTGCAATTTCTTGTTTTGATGTCACAAATTCTTCTATCAAAACTGCTGTCTTGATAAGACACACCTTTAGATAATAGAAATAGATAATAAAGTAAGAGAAGTTAAAGTGGAAGATCACTGGAGTAATTTGTTTTCATCCCAATCAGAATCTAAATTATTTAAATTGGGATTAAAAATAAAGTAATTCAATCTAATTGATTCCAACGAATATCAAATAAGTGCATTCTAGTTTGTGTTTGGTCAGACTGCTACTTTGAAAATAAATAGTGGAGTTTTTTTTACAATAGGATAGAAAGAAAGGAAAGACGGAAAGTAAAGGCTCCCCCATAGCTCTGCGTACGGCCGTACGCATGTCCGTACATGTGTACTATATGGAGACAGTTCACCCGCACAGCTCAGCGTTCATTCTCGCGTTTTCACTCCAAATTATTGACGTCATTTGAGCAGCTGCAGCGTAGAGCGTTTACCTATGGGACAAATTGAGGTCGCTGATTGGTCATATGCTGACACGCCTACTGAATTGATTGACAGGTCGGTTGAGGAAAAAAAGGCAAGAGCTGGCAGCTCCAGCTGCAGCGGTGTTCTGTGTTTACATCCCAGTACATTTCAAACCCAGCAGGACTCTCAGACAGAGGCTGGTGCATCCCAAGGACAAAAACCCCACACACAAACAGAGTGGTGTAGTGTACGCAATTCAGTGCAGCGAGGACTGCCCAGACCGTTACATTGGAGAAACTAAGCAGCCTATCCACAGAAGAATGTCCCAGCACAGGAGAACAACCTCCTCTGGACAAAACTCAGCTGTTCACCTCCACCTCACGGACAAGGGTCACTCATTTAAGGCCCAAAATGTGCAAATTTTGGACCGAGAACACAGATGGTTTGAGAGGGGTGTAAAGGAAGCTGTCTATGTTAAGAGAGAAAAACCTTCTCTTAACAGAGGAGGAGGTCTGAGATTTCAAAGACTTATAACTCAGTTTTGGGGCTGATTCCCAAACGTTTTACACCGGATGGGAGCAGAGGTGTCTTGTCTGTGAATTAGACTAGCAAAGTTTGTTGAGAAACCTCTGTTGTTGGGCTGTGAGGTGTTTTTTGTCAATTTACATACAGTTGTTGTGTCTTCTGTCAGAGACTTCAAGGGAACTCCCTACTGTTAAGGTGTGATCTGTCAATTTACATGTATGTGTTACCTCAGCTTGCAATTTACATATGTTGGTGCGTGACTCCTGTTATAACTCCACGCGCACACAGTCTGGTTCATTGAATTGATAAAGCTCCTCGGATGAGAAGCGAAACGTCTTCTGTTACAAATAAAGTCCAGTTGATCTTGTATTGAACGCCTTTTTGATTTATCATGTCCTGGACGACTGAGAATCTTCACCAGCATGTGTTTATATGGTAATAAAAAGTTCTAAAAAATAAAAACAGGGAGTGCTGGTCCTGCATCCCACACATCAGACCAGCCCACTGGAGGAGGAAGTGATCACTGCCTTTTGTCAAAAAAAAACTAAAGAAAAGGCCAGATCAGAGATAAAGAAGGGGAATTTAATATATTTGTGTTACATTCAAAACAGTCCGGCGCCAGGCAGTTTATTGTGCGACAACCCATTTGCGTTCGCGGTCGTAAGATTTTAGCTTTGTGCGTACATGCCCTGCGGGGATACGCTTGTGCCTCTGCGTACGAACGGCGTAGAGCGGCGCACGGCCGAACGCAGAGCTATGGGGGAGCCTTAAGACTACAAAATATAAGAAATATACCGTATTCGCCGTTGTAAAATATGCACCGGTGTTTAATACGCTTTGTCCAATTATTAACAATAAACAAGAAAAAAATGTACACAATACGCTTCGGTGTTTATACGCGTCATCGCCACGCAACGCGTCAGTTTCTCATTTGCCCTGCTTAAAATGGCGGCGACAGAAGCGAGCGAGTACAAAGACAAGTACACTTCACAAGGAAACACGGTAAAAACAATTATTTCTTTGCGAGAAAAATATTTTTCTTAGCTACTTTATAGCAGACGTGCTCCTGAGCTTTTTTTTTTTTCTCTTTTTTTTCCCCTTTTTTTTAAAAAATATTTTTCCATTTATAGATGGCCTCCCTTCACACCTTATAGCCATCCTCTAACGCCAATATGTATATATACGTGCTCCTGAGCTTAACAAAATGTTCAAATCAGCTGGATTTAAAAAAAAAAACTTCGCTGAATTTTAGGCAAGCGTCTCGGACCGGACGCTTTGTTTCTTTAAATTTAGCTAAATAAACGCTTAAAAAATATATTTCTTAGCTGACTTTATAGAAGATGTGCTCCTGAGCTTAACGAAATGTTCAAATCAGCTGGATTTAAAAAAAAAACTTTGCCGAATTTTAGGCAGGCGGCTCGGACCGGACGCTTTGTTTCTTTAAATTTAGCTAAATAAACGCTTAAAAAATATATTTCTTACCTGACTATAGCAGACGGGCTCCTGAGCTGAACCAAATGTGAAATCAGCTGGATTTAAAAATCTGCGGTGTGGTTTATGAGTGGTATCTTGCAAACAAAAACAGCGAACCTCACAGCTAAGCTAAATGCAGCTACCGGTACACCCAGAGCAAGGGGCGGGCAGCGACAGAGTCAGTCCGACCAGAGGAGGCTGTTTTCGGACACATGAGCTAGAAACGTCTGGAAGTGGCCCTCCTCTTCCTCTTCGCTCTCTGAGTCCTCTGCTGGCTGCTGCCCACAGCGCCCGTATAGCGGCCGAAACTGGTACTGCACCATTTTTGCCAAAAATGAAAAACGAAGAATCAGAGCGAAAAATTGTCTAAAAATATGGGAAAAAATCCATAAATAATACTCTTCGGTGTTTAACACGCAGGACATTCAAATGAGCAAAAATAAAGCGTATTATACACCGGTTTTTATGGTACACAAAGAGAGCACAAGGCAAAACACCCGACCACTGTTTGTACAGCTGCAAAGAGCATGACAAAACACAACAACAAAAGACATATGTATGAAGAACTTAGAATATTCATGGCTTTGCAGGAAATTTCTATAAATATATATACCCATACTAGGGATGTCCCGATCAGGTTTTTCTGGCCCCGAGTCCGAGTCCTTTAATTTTAGGAATTGGCCGATACCGAGTCCCGATCCGATACTTCTAAAATACATTTTTAAAATGAAGGGAAAAAAAAGAAACAGATCCAGATGTCCCTTAATTTTTATTTTATTTACCTTAACATTTAACAGAGTACTTCTGTGAGGTAGATTGAACAATCAAGTAATAAGATTTAAAATAAAATTCTTCACATTGAAGTTTAGTGCAACAGTATAAATGTCTAATTTAAAATAAGCAGCTCAACTTAAAATACCAGAACATGACCACAACCTGGCCAGAACCTGACCACAACCTGGCCAGAACCTGACCACAACCTGACCAGGACATGACCACAACCTGACCAGGACATGACCACAACCTGACCAGAACCTGGCCAGAATCTGAGCAGAACCAGAACCTGAGCAGGCATGTAAACAAATAAGAAACTTAAAGTGTCAGTTTTATAAAATAAGGCTAGTAACATGCTTTTCTGAACAGCACTCCTTAACTCTCCTCCTGTGGCTTCACAGAAGGAAGTGTATGTTTTTCTTTATGAGATAAATATAAATATAAAGTCTCTTGCAGCGTGAGCTGGCTCGTCTTCGGCTGGGTTGTCTGGTTAAACTCTGTGTATTGTGTCGGGTGTTTGTTTCTGATGTGCCTAATCAGGTTTGTTGTGTTAAATGCAGCCTTTTCCTTACCTCCTCTTGAAATACGAACTTTCCATTTGTCATCCACTTTAAAATATCTCCACACGACAGACATCGCTGCCTCCACTTCAAGTTAATGCCGCGTTCCGCTTCTTTTTTACGACAGTCACCGCTTTACGGCAGGCACTGCTGCAAAACTATTGTGCATGTTTTGTTCCGAGACAATTTGACTCTGTAACTCAACATACAGTTAATATAATATTCCCGTTTGTGTTTAGAATAAATATACACATATATATCCGATCCCTGATCGGTGTGTAACGCCCGAGTCGAGTCAAGTCTGAAATCACGTGATCGGGACCCGGTTTCCGATCACGTGATCGGATCGGGACATCCCTAACCCATAGCTACCCATATATACATACATACAAACACATGCATATACATTCACATACACATCTACATATCTACATACGATACCTACATATGCATCCCTGCATCTATTTGTGTGTGGTTGAGAGCATGCATAAGTGTATAAAGTGTTCTAATAGAACATTTAACAATGACTGTGAAGCAGCAGAGACCTGACCCCCGAGACCCGAGGCAGAAAGAGAGGCAAGATCCCAAGACCCCAAGAGGGACCCCAAGAGGGACCCCGAGCGCGGAGCCCCCAGGGCCAGCCACACAGGACGAACCACTCACCCTCCCCCTAGATCGGACCATAGGGGAGAACCGGAAACGCCCCACCAGCGACCATACGCAGTGACACCCCGGGGCCAATAGCGTCAAACTCTTAGGCCTCTGCCGGAACCCGCTACCCTGAGGAAGATCCAGGCCTGGGCACAGAGGCACAGGCCCTGAGGATAACCCCCCCCAGGCCCGGGCCCAACAGGACCAGAGGACCCGAGCCCCACCATGCAGTCACCAGGCCAAGCCGACACACGTCCAAGCGCCCAGCTCCAGACATCGAGGGCCCCAAGCGTGCCGGCAGGCAAGGGTGCACCCCACTAGGGGGCCACGTGGTAGGGGCACGACGCAAGCACCCCCAGCTGTATCCAAGAGGGGACTGTCTAAGTCCCAACCTGACAATTACCCAGTTATACACAGACACAATCGCACAATCTCACCCTCATCCTCACACTCACGCATTCAAAGACATACAATAACAACACATTCCATTCATGTTCTAGATATGCACTCTATACCCCCCAGGTCCAAGACATGTACCCGCCCCCTACAGGGGACAGCCTACGCCCAACCCAGGAGGTAGACCCATTCATTCTGGGACGGAGAGGAGCTGACATCCAAGACCTGGCCCAAGCCACGCCCAACCAACAGGACATCCCCCCACCACGGAGAGACCACGTCCCTGACCTCCCATACACACCACCAACAACCAAGCACACACCCCCAGCCGACTGCCCGCCAGGCCCCGGCAACCACTGGCCAACGGGCCAACCACGGCACCCAGGAGCCAAGCACAGGGAGTCCAAACAGCCCCAGAGAGGGCGTAGCACCACCCCCGTCCCGGCAACCCCCTAGGCCCCGAACCCCCCATAGTCCAGGCCAACACCCAATGTCCTACCCTTTCTCTGGACCCCACCCCCGGAACGGCAGCCAGGGAACCGGGAAGAAAAAGTAATAAGACCCCAACACATACACCCCTACTCCCAGTTGTGCTGTTGATGTGTGTTGCTGTAAAGTGCAATTAAAAAAGGAAATAAGAAGGAGTAGAGGCTGGCATGATGCCAGTTCCCCCCCACCCCAACTCTAATCCAAACCCTTAAGCCCCCGATAGAGCTCAGCGTACATGCAGTACGCCTCTGTACGACGTACGTACGCAGAGGCACAAGCGTAGCCCCGTGTAGCCCCGCAGGGCACGAACGCGCAAAGCTCAATTTTTACGACCGCGTACGCGATGCGCGTTGTCTCACAATAAACTGGCCGTGGCCGGACTGTTTTGTATGTTACACAAATGAATTAAATTCCTCTTCTTCATCGCTGATCGGGCCTTTTCTTTTGTTTTTTTGCCTAAAGTCAAGTAATCGCTTCATCCTCCGTTCACTCCATAACTGAAATGAATGAATTCATGTCCTACCTGGCTGTGCGAGGTTTTAAATATTTCCTGGTGGGCTGTGGGCTGCTGGAATAGCGCTCCCTGTTTTTATTTTTATTTTTTAGAAGTTTTTATTAACATATAAAGTGATAGAAAGACCGCAGCGGCAGCAGCCGAGCGACCGCAGCTCGGGTGCAGCTGCCAGCTGCTTGTCCCACTCGAGCTGTCAATCATTTCAGTAGGCGTGTCAGCAAGTGACCAATCAGCGACCTCAGTTTGTCCCCTCTGCACGCAGCGGCTCAAATTACAACAAGAATTTGGAGCGAAAACGCGAGCATTTAACATGAGAACGAAAGCAGAGCTGTGCCAGCGAACGCGTGCGCACAGAATGCGCGCGTAGACTGGCGTACAGCCAGGACGCTGAGCTTTGCCGGAGCCTTTAGAGTCTAAATGCAACCATTGGAAGTGGGCACAGCCACAGGAGGCGAGAGTGGTGTCATTCCACCACCCATAGCCATAGTGCCCACCCCAAGTTCCTATATGTGAATGTCATGAGGATGTTATGAGTGAATGTCTAAGGTGTACAATAAAATTGAGTCCCAGGTGGCTATGATCAACAGAGTGTAAAATTGTTGCAGCACACCTGAGCCCCAAAAACCCTACATGAGTGGAATTTGAAAATGAAGAGGGTGGGGGTGCGTGGCGAGGGATGGGGAGAAGTATAACTGCAAGAGCAAATGCTCCCGCAGGGAGTCAAAGTCAAAGTCAAAGTCAACTTTATTGTCAGAACTGCAATATGTACAGGACATACACAGGATTGAAATTGCGTTTCTCTCAGTCCCTCGGTGCAACAGTAACCATCTAAACACTAAACACTAAAACATTTAATAAACATAAGCATAAAATAGTAAAAGTGTAACACTGTCCTGAGTTTTTTCATAATAGTATAAAAGTATGAAAATTTACACCAACACTGAAACACCAAACACCCCTAAAACACCAAACACCCAATGAACATAAGCGTAAAATGAAATAATAAAAGTGTAATACTGTCCTGAGTTTTTGCATAGTAGTATAAAAAGTATAAAAAGTATATCTATAAAATAAACTGAAGTTTCTAGCATTGACATTTGCAAAGAGTGGCACAGCAGCATATAAGTTAATGTACACAGTATATGTATGAGGTAGTTGA
>JBBPBX010001331.1:29945-49640 GCA_038048925.1 Garcialebias charrua
CATCAGGGTACTTCTTGAGTTCCTGCTGCAGAGCCTCCACAGGAAACGGGCACAGCTCCTCCACACGGATCAGCGCTGTGTTCTGGTTGGCTGCTGAAGCCTCTCTCTGCTTCAACAGGGCATAGTAATGCTTCCCGGAGCACAGCACCACCTTCTGAACTCTGTGGAACAGAAACACTTCTGCTACAACCAGATGTGTGGGTCATCAACACATACTTTTACTAAACATCTACAAACCGGATTCCAAAAAAGTTGGGACACTTGTGAATAAAAACTGAATGCAATGATGTGGAAGTGCCAACATCTAATATTTTATTCAGAATAGAACACAAATCACAGATCAAAAGTTTAAACTGAGAGAATGTATCATTTTAAGGGAAAAATATGTTTCAAATTTCATGGCGTCAACAAATCCCAAAAAAGTTGGGACAAGTCCATTTTTACCACTGTGTGGCATCCCCCCTTCTTCTTACAACACTCAACAGACGTCTGGGGACAGAGGAGACCAGTTTCTCAAGTTTAGAAATAGGAATGCTCTCCCATTCATGTCTAATACAGGCCTCTAACTGTTCAATCGTCTTGGGCCTTCTTTGTTGCACCTTCCTCTTTATGATGCACCAAATGTTCTCTATAGGTGAAAGATCTGGACTGCAGGCTGGACATTTCAGTACCGGATCCTTCTCCTACGTAGCCATGATGTTGTGATTGCTGCAGAATGTGGTCTGGCATTATCTTGTTGAAAAATGCAGGGTCTTCCCTGAAAGAGATGACGTCTAGATGGAGCATATGTTGTTCTAGAACCTGAACATAGTTCTCTGCATTAATGGTGCCTTTCCAGACATGCAAGCTGCCCATGCCACAAGCGCTCATGCAACCCCATACCATCAGTGATGCAGGCTTCTGAACGGAGCGTTGATAACAACTTGGGCTATCCTTGTCCTCTCTGGTCCGGATGACATGGCGTCCCAGTGTTCCATAAAGAACTTCAAATCGTGACTCATCTGACCACAGAACAGTCTTCCATTTTGCCACACTCCATTTTAAATGACCCCTGGCCCAGTGCAAACGTCTGAGCTTGTGGAGCTTGCTTAGAAATGGCTTCCTCTTTGCACTGTAGAGTTTCAGCTGGCAACGGCGGATGGCACGGTGGATTGTGTTCACTGACAATGCTTTCTGGAAGTATTCCTGAGCCCATTCTGTTATTTCCTTGACAGTGGCATTCCTGTTTGAGGTGCAGTGACGTTTAAGGGCCCGGAGATCACGAGCATCCAGTAGAGTTTTACGGCCTTGACCCTTACACACAGCGATTGTTCCAGATTCTCTGAATCTTTTGATGATGTTATGCACGGTTGATGATGATAACTTAAAAGTATTTGCTATTTTACGCTGGGTAACACCATTCTGGTATTGCTGCACTATCTTTCTGCGCAACAATGGTGGAATTGGTGATCCTCTTACCATCTTGGCTTCTGAGAGACACTGACACTCTGAGAAGCTCTTTTTATACCCAATCATGTTGTCAATTGACCTAATTAGTGTTAATTGGTCTTCCAGCTGTTTGTTATATGCTCAATTTCCTTTTTCCAGCCACTTATTGCTACTTGTCCCAACTTTTTTGGGATTTGTTGACACTGAAATTTTGAATCAACATATTTTTCCTTTAAAACATTGACTGCACATTGAAAAGTTCTAATTTAATACCAGTTGGAATAGGAGCTTTTTGAACCGGTTTAAGCAGACTGAAATCCACTCCACGTTTTCCTCGCCACTTCGTGCGCAGAGGACTACAAAGGCCTACAGACGCAGCGTTCTGATGACGCCATCGAGGTGCGACACGTCTTTCAGCCCAGACAGCACTAATCGAATCCGAGTTCGCTTGAGAATAAACGGTTTTCCTTCGAGAGCTTCTATGGATGTAACGAGGTCTACGCAGAAGTCCCAGTTGTTTGATGGTGGAAATAGAAAGAGGAATGGAGCAGTTGTTAAGTTCAAACAACTGCGAAGCGGAATACGTCAACATCCACGAGCCGGTGGGGGCTAGCACAGAGCTAGCCGCTAGCAGCAGGCCCACGGCTCCGAGAAAGATATACAAGAAGCAGAGAGATGTAACTCGAACGAGCATTACCTTGAAGGAGTACAGGAGAGAGTCCAGAACAGTCCAGAGGACACAGGAAGTTGAGAGAGGCAGCAGGTAAGCGAACAATAAGTGCAGCTACGTGGTTCTCGAAGCTAAATTCGTGTTGAAGCTAGCGGGAGCTAGCAGCTCCTACTATTAAAATTCCGGTTAGACTAGTAAAGTTTTCTATCTAATGACTCCAGCAAACAAGTCAAATCTTGGCTTCGCCACGATCTCCCATCCTGAGCAAGCACAATGGCATCAGTGGAAAGGAAAAACTCCCTTTTAGAAGGAAGAAACCTCTAGCAGACCCAGGCTCAGGACAAGCGGTCATCTGCTTTGACCGGCAACTTATAATGTTTGCAGATCCACAACGCAGTCAGAAAAGACAGTTGCTCTAAAACTAACTAACTAAAACACAAAACTTAATCACAGAAAGGTAGAAAGGTAGAAATGTCCGCGTCCGTTCACACAGGTGCTGTACACAGGCTTGCGCCTGCCGCACTCTGCGTTCAAGAAAGGTAGAAATGTTCAAAGAAAGGTAGAAATGTCCGCGTCCGTTCACACAGGAGCTGTACACAGGCTTAACGCCTGTCGCACTCTGCGTTCAAGAAAGGTAGAAATGTTCAAAGAAAGGTAGAAATGTTCAAAGAAAGGTAGAAATGTCCGCGTCCGCTCGTACAGGTGCTGTACACAGGCTTTACGCCTGTCGCACTCTGCAATCGAGAAAGGTAGAAATGTCCAACAAGGCTCGGTGAAAAAAACAGCAGAAAGTAATAAAAAAGGCTTCAAAAAGCAAAAAGTACGAGGAGCAGCGGCAGCCAAGGTGTGCCCGCGTCCACAGGTGCTCAGTCACAGGTGCTCAGTCACCGGTGCTCAGTCACCGGTGCTCAGTCACCGGTGCTCAGTCACCGGTGCTCAGTCACCGGTGCTCAGTCACCATCATTATCTGTGTTTACAATGATCATCAGAACCTTGCAAAGTTATTTCGTACCACGATGTGCTAATTCACTAATGTGTAGGTGTAGGATTCTCCATCAAAATTTTGTTGTTGTTCAAAACTGTTGTTATTATGGCAATGACAATAAAGTTTACTGTTACAATATAGTGATTAAAAGTTAAAACATTCTAAAAGTTGTTGTAGCACTGTTTGTGGGTCTGCGAGCGGGGCCTCAGCCAGAAGATAATGCTGTTAGGGGGTCATGGCATGGAAACGTTTGAGAACCCCCATTTTAGATTATTACGTTGGAGATGACATTAAATTCAAATCACTTTCATTCAAAAACCACATTGCAGGATAAATAAGAGGCTCCAAGTTGTCTCGTGTCATGACTCAGACCTTTCTGCAGAGACAGAAGTATCCCCCAACACCGGCCTGAAGCTTGTTCTTGGTCCCAGTTCAGTTAAACTGGACACTGCCCCCTGAAATAAAATTAAAATATTTAAAATGTATCACCTTTTCATCAAAGTAGTACAGATATTTGGAGGGAGGAACAAAAGATGATGTCTGTTTCTTCAGTACACCATCTACTGCGCTTACAGAGAACCTCAGCAGCATCTTGGGTCCGACCACGATGAGAGGTTTGCGGAAGTTTCGGATCATCTGCCTCCTCAACAGGTGGAAGTACTGGGCGGCGGTGGTGGGGTTCACCACCGCCATGTTCACGTTGTCACCATCCACGCCCTCCTCTTTACTGTCGCACATCTGATGGACACAAGAGGGCAAGTTCACAATTCACATCAGTTAACAACATAAACACACATGTAACTAGACAGTGTCCTGTTTAAAAGAAAATTAATGGAGTTAAATTTGTTATTTTACCACAAGTTAGAGATTTTAGCTTCTAAATCTGTCATTTAGTGCCTCAGTGAAGAAAAACTGATCTTCATAAGGATCCGGTCTCATTCAATGATGCACACAGTCTTAAGTAGCATCATCTCAGCTAACTTGATATTGTCTTAAAATCAGATCCGTGCTTCCTCTGCATGATTTGAGAAGCACCAGCACTGACGTCTCTGCCCCTGGTCAGGGGTGAGACTTCGCCTGGTGTGGAGGCTGTTCAGGAGTGATGTGAGAAGGAACGGGAGATGTTTTGGGGGTCTTGTCTGCAGTAATGAGGCCATTGCTCAGGTCTGTCGTGGTGAAGAAGGAGCAAAGCGGAAAAGGAAAGCTCTTGATTTACTGGTTCATCTACATCCCAACTCTCAGAGCCAGGAGGTGTGGATCATGACTGGAGGAAAGAGATCCCACACACAAGCAGCTGAAGTTAGTTCATCCTGGAGGTGGCTGGGCTCAGCTAGAGATAGGAGGAGCTGCGTCATCTGTGAGGAGCTCATGACCTTAGTAAAAGTACACAGTATACTGTGTACATGACCTTTGTAAAAGAACACAGTACAGTGTGGTATAGTGTGTATGTGACCATAGTAAAAGTGCACAGTATAGTGTGGCATACTGTTTACATGACCTTAGTAAAAGTACACAGTATACAGTAGTGTGGTATACTGTGTATGTGATCAAATCCCTGTGTAGGGATTATATTTACGGGATTTCAGCTCATGTAGTTTTGTTAAATACTATTTATTTTTCATATTTGATCATTTATTCAAGTACATTTATCACAGTACAGTTATCTTTCAGTATGGCTCTAAATATAATCAAATTTAGCTCATCCAAACAGCCATGACACCTTGTTGTTGCCAAAACACTGTAGTATTGAATTTGGCAGATATTTATGATAAACTACAAACTCCTGAAACTGACTCTCAGAGAACTTAAGTGAATTTGTAGGAAAATTAAAGTTAAACAGAGACAAACGTCTGCTCTAAGCTGGGACATAAATATTCATGTTTTAGCATTAATATTTATTTAACTAAAGCAGCAGAAACTGTGGAATCCTCACCAAACGCATCTCGCGCAGCTGAAGCAGCCACTTTACATTGAAAGTCTATGGGGCCGCGCATCTTGGAGCAGCGGGGCGTGACGCGGCGCATCTACAGCATTTCAAGCAGCGCAGCAGCACCCGGCAGTCCCTTGTCACGCACGCGCGCGCAGCCAGCAGCCACTGTAGAAGCTGGGTTTGTCCTGCTTTTTCTGCTCGCAGATTATCAGCAACCAATCGGGAGAGACTCTGCTATGAGATGACGCAACGACGACGGGACTTTTAGTGGACTTTTTAAACTTACCTCGTCGAGCCTCCTTGAAGAAACCCGCCATCCGGTAAGAAACGTGGCTTTTTTACAGTAGCTGCTGTCTGCTCGAGCGTATGATCACCCCAAACATAAAAAAACGTTTTAATCTTAACAAAGACTTTTTGAGCTGCAGTTCGGCTCGTAAAAAACCCACTCAAATAGTAACGAGGCTCCCGTGAAGCTGATTTTATCTGCTCGGTGCACAGAAAAACAACACTATCTGACCAGGAAGGGAGCCACACGCTGCTCCCAATGCGCGTCTGCAGTGGAAACAGACATCTGTTGACAAGCAGCAAACACGGTGCATTGGGAGCTTTTGGATGCGTTCAGTGAGGACCAGGCATGAGAGAAACTCAACAGGCTGCGCGCTCACAGGGTGGTGCACGCATCTCTCTGACCCAGAGTTAGGTGACGTGCACAGATTACACGTCTGTACGATGATGCTCCGAACACATTAGCATTTAATACAAAGTTAGATTTTAGATGCATGTTTCCCGGGAGGTCGGGGAGTGGAGTGGGAGGCGGGGGTGGGGGCAGGGCTTAATTTGAGCCAGATCCTGCCGGAACAAGAGCCGGGAACTCTTATTTTGACAGGGTGTGTTCCAGCAACTGTTTGTTTGGATCTAGTAACTCTCAGGCTTACTACTGTAATAATAAAGTTATGAAAAAATATAACTGCCTTAAACAAGTAAAACTTATATTGGATATGCAAACTGAAAATAATTATATAAACACTAATTTTAAACACAACAGACAACATGACTTAATATCACGTACGATCATCTGCCCCTTCAAGTAGCATTTCTGCCTCTACCCTTTAAAAAAATCTCTGCCCCTAAAAGAGTGGTGGGGGATGAGTGCCGAGGCAGTCGTATGCGGGCAGGAGGAGTCCAAAGGCAGCGCAGGCAGGCGCCTGGTGGTTTCACATGGAGTCAGACTACAACAAGCAGTGACAGAGTCAGGCTCAGTTCCGAGCCCAACTTACTTGACGGTTCCGTCAAGTACCGTAAGTTGGACTCAACTTGTCATAAAATTACCATAAAAGTTGGGCTCTGATTGGCTCAAACTGTGGTTCCGGTTATATTTATTGGTTGACAGTAGTGCCAGTGTAATCTCTGCATCATTACTGGATTGGATGGCTTTAACTCGATCACAACAAAACACTTTTTCTTCCACCTCCTCATTTTTACACATGATGGAAATCAGTCGTGGCCTTGTTCAAATTGTTAGAAACCTGTTGTGTTGATGGAGAACTTTAATCCAGGCACACACCCAGAGGCACGCTTCAGACTTATCCAGAAAATATTCCACGCGTGTTAGACTTGCATGTTATCCACCTCGGAGCAACTATGGTGTCATTTGTGAACTCACGAGAAGAAGCGACCTGGTTTACAGAGCACAGCTGGGTATGATGGTAGTGCGGTGGTCACACACACCTGCAGGAAGCGCTCCATGCGGCACGACGAGTGTTCGGGTCCGGCTCCGTCGTAACCATGAGGCAGCAGGATCACCATCCCGCACTGAAGCAGCCACTTGGCTTCGCCTAGGAACACAATCATTTCTGTTTGTACATAAAGAGTCTCACATCTTCGTGTCATTTCATGGCAAAGCCGTCAGAGGTGGACCTCCTGAGATGAACGTGTCGAAGATGATCTGCGCGCCGTTGAAGAAATCTCCAAACTGAGCCTCCCAGATGGGCAGAAGCATCGGCTGGGAGATGCTCATGCCGTATTCAAATCCAAGCACCGCCTCTTCGGACAGAGGGCTGTTGCACACCTGAACGCACACAGACATGACAGGAAACGTTTTGTGGTGCACGTCGGCCTACAAACCCAGTTCCAACAAACCCAGTTCCAACAAACCCAGTTCCTACAAACCCAGTTCCTACAAACCCAGTTCCTACAAACCCAGTTCCAACAAACCCAGTTCCAACAAACCCAGTTCCAACAAACCCAGTTCCAACAAACCCAGTTCCTACAAACCCAGTTCCAACAAACCCAGTTCCAACAAACCCAGTTCCTACAAACCCAGTTCCTACAAACCCAGTTCCAACAAACCCAGTTCCAACAAACCCAGTTCCTACAAACCCAGTTCCTACAAACCCAGTTCTTACAAACCCAGTTCCTACAAACCCAGTTCCAACAAAGGTGGGACATTACCTCCAGGAAGCCCGTCTGTTGGGGGCTGATGTGGTTCAGAGGGACGTACGTGTCGTTTGTGTCCTGACACACAACCATGGCATGTCGCTGACTGAACGTGCCTCTCCCAACATCCTGCCCGCTTATTCTAATGTTGAAACCTGCAAAATGAAATGCATTCAAAAGAACAAATCACATCTTAGACACTAGGGATGGGGCGGATCCGATCCAGTATCGGTATCCGATACCAGCATAATTTAAGTATCGGATATCGGATCCAACCTGCCGATATTTCCGATACAGCTTCAAAGAGCACTTGTGTTCAATCACATTCTGTGACTGCCTTAACATTGTGTGAGTTAAACCCAATTAACCTATAATGCTTTTTTAACGTTTTTTTCATAGCGGTTTTTTAGTTTTCCAGCTTTAGGTGCAGCTGGAAAACCAAAAAAAAAAACGCTAAGCATTATGGGAAAGACAACAAAATCCACTCCCTTAGTGGTTAATGGGAGTGGATTTTGTTGCCTTTCCCCTAATGCTTAGCGTTTTTTTAGTTTTCCAGCTTTAGGTGCAGCTGGAAAACTAAAAAAAAAACGCTAAGCATTATGGGAAAGACAACAAAATCCACTCTTTTAGTGGTTAAAGGGAGTGGGCTGTGTTATCTTTCCCATCATTGTCAGTCCATCCAACACCATCCAGTCTTGTGCGTCTGCAATAACCACAGCTGTTTTTGACCAGTTCGACCTGGTCTCACTCCCTCACCTCACCAAGGTGGTTCAGCAGATGAAACCAACAAACTGTTCTCTGGACATCATTCCCTCTAAAATGTTCAAACAGTCCTTTGATGTAATTGGTCCTTGTGTTTTGTCATTCATTAACAGCTGTCTATCTTCAGGTTTTGTGCCATCTGCTTTCAAACATGCTGTGGTCAGGCCTCTTCTCAAAAAACCAGGCCTAGATCCTACAGCTCTCTCTAATTTCAGACCAGTTTCACATCTGTCATTTCTATCAAAGGTCCTAGAAAAGATTGTTTTTATTCAACTTCAATCTTTTCTAGAACTCAACAACCTGTTTGAAAAATTTCAGTCAGGTTTTCGAGCTCGTCACAGTACTGAATCTGCACTGCTCAAAGTACAGAATGACATTCTTCTGTCCCTGGATGCAAAAAACCCTGCTCTGCTGGTGATGTTAGACCTCTCAGCAGCTTTTGACACCGTCGACCATCAGGTACTAATCAACCGCTTGTCTCAGCAGGTTGGCCTCCAGGGAGCTGTGCGTGGTAAATCTTACCTGTCTGGGAGAACTTTTTCTGTCAAAAAAAAGGCGTTCAATACAGGATCAACTGGACTTTATTTGTTGCAGAAAACGTTTCGACTTCTGTCCAGAAGTCTTTTTCAATTCTGAATGGAAGCTGTGAGAACGAGAAGTTTTATACAGGCTTACAAGTCACGCACCAACATGTGAAATTGGAAACTGAAAAAACACCACAAATTAAATAACATGCCCATTCTATTTAAATTGACAAAACGACCCATCCCAGCTTAACAAAAGGGGTTTGTAACACATACATGTAAATTGAAAGATCACACCAGGAGGTTCCCTTAGGTCTCTGTTAACCCCTTTTGTTAAGCTGGGATGGGTCGTTTTGTCAATTTAAATAGAATGGGCATGTTATTTAATTTGTGGTGTTTTTTCAGTTTCCAATTTCACATGTTGGTGCGTGACTTGTAAGCCTGTATAAAACTTCTCGTTCTCACAGCTTCCATTCAGAATTGAAAAAGACTTCTGGACAGAAGTCGAAACGTTTTCTGCAACAAATAAAGTCCAGTTGATCCTGTATTGAACGCCTTTTTTGATTTCATCATGTCCTGGACGACTGAGAATCTTCACCAGCAACTTTTTCTGTCATGATAGGCGATCTGTCCTCCTCTTCATCAACCCCTCTGACCTCTGGCGTACCACAGGGATCTATTCTAGGGCCAGTCCTCTTTTCTCTTTACATGCTGCCATTAGGATCAATCATTGCACGTCATAATCTGTCTTTTCACATGTATGCAGACGATTTACAAATCTATCTGCCAGTCACTCCCAACCCCTCACTCAGTTCAAACACTCTTGTCAACTGCTTAAATGACATTAAGCACTGGCTCTCTCAAAACTTCCTCCACCTAAACACAGATAAAACTGAATGCATTTTATTTAGTGCACCTGGTGACACCAGCAACATCCTTCCCAGTCCCAGTTTTGGTTTTCCCCTCCCCCACTTCAACCCGGTGGTCAGAAATCTTGGAGTGCAGCTTGACTCCAACTTAAAGTTTGATAAACAGATCAGTTCTGTTGTCAAGACCAGCTTCTTTCAGCTCCGTCTGCTCTCTAAAGTAAAGTCATTTCTCAGCCGTGGTGATCTGGAGAAGGCCATCCATGCCTTTGTGACCTCCAGACTTGATTATTGTAATGCTTTGTATGTTGGTATTAATCAATCCTCCATCTCCCGTTTACAGCTTGTACAGAACTCTGCCGCGCGCTTTTTGACCAACACACGAAAATATGAACACATCACTCCTGTCCTGTCCTCTCTACACTGGCTCCCGGTTCAGTTCAGGATACAGTTCAAGCTGCTCCTGTTTGTTTTCAAAGCTCTGAATGGACTTGCTCCTCTGTACATCTCAGAACTTTTGAAAGCCCATCAGCCCGGCAGAGATTTACGCTCTGCCAGTCAACACCTGCTGGAGGTGCCTCGCTCAAGGTACAAACAATGGGGAGACCGGTCATTTTCTGTTGCCGGCCCAAAAGCCTGGAACAGTCTCCCCCTTGAGCTGCGTGCCACCTCTGATCTGACTCTGTTCAAAACCAGACTGAAGACCCACTTGTTCAAAAAAGCTTTCAGTGTGTAACTTTTATTACTTTTGGTATTTTAGTATGTAGCATTTTTATTTCCATTGCCTTCTTTTATTGCTGTTGTTTCTTATTCTATTTTCATTGATTTATTGTTCCAGTTTATTCATCTTTTTATCCTGTTAAGCACCTTGGTCAATGCAAGGCATTGTAGGAAGGTGCTATACAAATAAAGTTTATTATTATTATTATTATTATTATCATGCCTAGCGATTTTTTTAGTTTTTTCAGCTGCACCATCAGTGAGGACATGTGTGTGGTATAGACCTGCCTCTTGTGTGCTGTAAAAGTTTGTGAGTTTCCTGTTGTAAGGCTCAAGAGTGTCTTTATTGGGTATATCTCACACAATGTTAAAAATGAATAGTCACAATACAAAAATTTCATTATACAGATTCACATACATGAACAGTATCGGATCGGAAAAGTATCGGTATCGGTCGATACCCAGTTTTTAAGTATCGGATCGGAAGTGAAAAATGTGGATCGGTGCATCCCTATCGATCCTCAGACTTTATCAGAGTGTTTCACAGACCTTGGCAGAGGAGAGAGCCAAAAGCCAGAGCCTCTGCGGTCGACCAGTCTAGTTTGGTTCCCTCCTCCAACTTCTGCAGTCGAGCCTGATTTAAGTGACAAAATAAGAAGTTTTAGCTTCTGCAGCAATAACCACAACTTTTAAACAAAAACCTCAAAGATGCCAGCCGTACCTGAACGTGAGTTTTTAGGAGGTGGCTGTGTAGCTGAACTTCTTCGGAGATGTCCACCGACTTTGCTCCGACAAACTGCAGCAGCGGTATGGGCACCCCCGTGTCCCAGGTGGTGACTTTGGCCTGGGGCTCAGCGAGATCCCCCCAGCGGCCCTGCAGGTTGGTGGGTGGAGGGGTGTACAGAGTCATGTTGGACAGCTTGTCGTTGAGCATGCCGTAGAACTGAGACTTGATCTCTGCCCTCTCCTCTCCTGTCATCAGACCTTCTGAGATCAGCTGGTCAGAGTAGGAGTCAGGAACGCTCTTACGGGATCTGAAAGAACACAGCGATGCAAAAACATTGACTTTACAAGCTCTTCTTCTAGGTTATCTATCAAACATTTAAAAAGTCCCACATGTAAGGAAGCATTTAGGTCTTTCTGTGCATCAATTTAACAACTGTCCAAATGTTGACAAAGTTCAGACAACAGCTCTGAGGTCGATGAGGTCACATGAACGGACCTGATGATCTTGTACATGGCTGGGTTAGTGAAGAAGGGCTCGTCCAGCTCGTTGTGGCCCCACTGACGGTAGCAGATCAGATCCACGACGATGTCTTTCCTGAAATGCTGCTGATAGTCCACAGCCAGCCGAGCGGCTCGTAGCACCTCCTCAGCAGCATCACCGTTCACGTGGATCACGGCACAGTTCACCATTTTACCTACGAGTTAAATATTTATTAGTAAAACAAACACTGCTCACCGTCTGCATGATTAGAACTGATTGATACAGACATGTGTGTGTGGGTGTGTGTTTTCACTCACCAACATCACTGCAGTACAAAGAGGATCTTCCTCTGTCCGACGGAGTGGTGTAACCCACTTGGTTGTTCACAATGAGGTGGATGCTCCCACCGACTCTGTAGTGGGGAAGGTTTGAAAGGGTCAAAGTTTCAGGAACAATTCCTTGACCGGTGAAGGAACCATCACCGTGGACCTGTGGAGAAAAAAAACAAACACCAGAAGCTCTCAGGAGGATTCAGAATTGGAATAAGCTTTATTATCATTGTACCAAAACACAATGAGATTGTGCTGGTGAATATTCTCAGTCATCCAGGACATGATCAATTCAAAAAAGGTGTTCAATACAGAAACAACTGGACTTTATTTGTAACAGAAGACGTTTCACTTCTTATCCGAGGAGCTTTCTCAATTCAAAGAGCAGAGTGTGGGGTTCAGGTTTATAAGACTGGATGGCGCCTTGCATGGCACTCTGCCGCTACCGGTGTATGAATGTGTGTATGAATGGGTGGATGGTTGGTATTGTAAAGCGCTTTGGGGCCCCTCATAGGGGGCTGGAAAGTGCTATATAAATAAGCTCCATTTACCATTTGTTAAGTCTAATACACAGATGAGGCTCCTCTGTTCCCATCAGGTGTGAAAATCGTCTGGGAATCAGACCTAAAGCTGCATTATACGTTTTTGAAACTTGGAATCTGAGACCTCCTCCTCTGTTAAGAGAAGGCTTCTCTCTCTTAATATAAACCTCTTCCTTCACACCCTTCTCAACTCATCTGTGCTCTCAGTCCAAAATTTGCACATTCTGGTCCTCAAATGAGTGACCCTTGTCTGTGAGGTGGAGGTGAACAGCTGAGTTTTGTCCAGAGGAGGTGGCTCTCCTGTGTTGGGACATTCGTCTGTGAATCGGCTGTTTAGTTTTTCCAATGTAGAGGTCTGGACAGTCCTCGCTGCACTGGACTGCGTACACTACACCACTCTGTTTGTGTGTGGGTGTTTTGTCCATAGGGTGCACCAGTCTCTGTCTGAGAGTCCTGCTGGGTTTGAAATGTACTGGGATGTTGCGTTTGTTGAAAATCCTTCTGAAATTCTCTGATATTCCAGCAACATAAGGGATGACAATGTTTTTTGTCTGTTCACCTTTTTCTGTTTATTAGTGTGTTTTGTAGATTTCCTCGCTGACTTGACAAAGGCTCAGTTAGGATATCCACATGTTTGGAGAGCTTCTTGAATGGGTTTCTGTTAATTTTCCTTCCCTTCTGTCTTTGTGGGGATGTGTTCGGCCCGATGCTGTAAAGTTCTGATGACAGAGGCTACGTTCACACTGCAGGTCTTAATGCTCAATTCCGATTTTTAAAAAAATCAGATCTTTTGGTGTGAACGTTCACACTACATTTTAAATGCGACCAGCATCAGACCTGGCATGACTCCAGTGTGAACGCTCTACGTTGCAGAAGTGACCCGCATGCGCAGAAGAAAACAGTGCAGCTGTAGATGTGATGAAATATTAAAAATTGAGCTTCAGCTGTGTTCTGCTCCATTTCTCTTTTGGATCCGCGCTGCGGCTCATGTCTCAGCCTGCGTGACGTGACACGCAGGCTGCGAGTTGCTTGTTTTCATGGGGCTGGTCGCTTGTTTTTGTCCTGACGCTGACGCAGCACCCTGTGTTTGAGGAAGTAAACATGGACGCGCGCGACAGTTTTCAGTGTGTGTTTGTAATTTTGAAGTTGTTCTCCAATCGGGGAGAGCTAAACATCCAAAGATGAAAGGCAAAAACTGAGAAGAAAGGTGTGTGCGTCACTGCAAGTACAGAGAGCTGTCCCCCCCACTAGCCCCCACCCCGCTCTGAGCTGCGTGTCCTTATGTATCTGTACAAACACGCGCGGGCTCAATTAAATGAGCCGCACGTGTTCTGAAAAAGTCAGATGTAAATCACATGAGCGTTCAGACTGCAGTCGCTTTGAAAACATCAGATATATATCTGATTTAAAACCACATACTGAAACGGCCTGGGTCGGATTTGAAAACATTGGATTTGTTGCGTTCAGACTCATAAAAAATCTGATATGGGTCAGATGAGGCAAAAAAAATCAGATTTGGGTCGGATTTGCCTGCAGTGTGAACATAGCCTAACCCCAAAATTACACCACACGCGGCTCCGCCCCGCTCCGGTCCGCAGGTCGCAGCTGAGCGAGTCCAAAGCCCACTGCCTCCGCTCCGCTCAGGTCCGCCTGGATGCGCCGCTCCGAGACACGTGCGAGATCGCGCGATAAATCAAGTGATAAATAAGTAAGTCAGAACAAAACAATTCATTCGGTGGAAGAAGGAGAACAACTGTAGAGAGACTGCTGCCTTGATCTTCTCTCGTAAATGAGCTACATGGTTTGAGCAACAGGAAGTGATGTTTACATTTCAGAATAAAATACTTTTTTATTTATTTATTTCTTGTATTGCGTTTGTAGGCGTAGTCATAGTCATAAATATAATAGTTTAGTCATAGAATAGTCATAAATGATAGTTTGACAGCATTTTTGTACAAATAAATCCGTATAGAGCTAGGATTAGTCCGCCCGTGGTGATTTTATTTTGTAAATACGGAAGTTGTGCTCGTTCCTTTTCCTGTTGGTGCGACGTAATCTTCAAAAGTTGACTCCGGCACAGCTCCGGCGTCCGGCAGAAATAGAAAAATTTCTAATTTTGACGGACTGCCGTCCGCTCGCCGCTGCTCGCCGCCGCCGTGCGGAGCCAGTGTAAATTCTGTCATTGATTATAAAGGGTGCGTATTTGCTGCGGAGGTCGGACCGGAGCGGGGCGGAGCCGTAACGCGTGTGGTGTAATTTTGGGGTAAGAGAGTTTGTGTTCCAGTGGATGGTGAGAGTCAAACAGAAGATACTGGTCTGTGTGGGTTGGTTTTCTGTAAACTTCAATGTTGAGACTGTCCTCTCCCTCCATATGCACCAAACAGTCCAAAAAAGGCAGCTTGTTGTCGTTTGCATCCTCTCTGGTGAACTTGATGTTGTTGTTGATCGAGTTAATGTGTCTGGTGAACGCTTCTACTTCCTTGGCTTGGATTTTGACCCAGATGTCATCCACATATCAGAACCAATGGCTTGGAGTTGTTCACTCGTAGGAGTTTAGGACTCTGTTCCACTTCCTCCATGTAAAGATTTGCAACAATGGGTGAAACTGGAGATCCCATGGCACAGCCGTGCTTCTGTCTGTAAAAACTGTCATTGAAATTAGATTGTGTTCATACAGTGGTCCGAAAGAAAGATTACTTAATAAACACACATTTTCATGTACAGTATAAACATTCAGATATGGAATAAACAGAAATGACATCTTTGAATTAACAACATGCAATGTTTTGACCAAATGATGTCGCTGTCCATCTGTCCACCTCCTGGAGGAATGGAATGTCAGTTTGAACAAAGGGTTCTTATGTTTTATCTTCATGAGAACGAAAGAGAGTAATACTCCTTTTCGATAAGGCAAGTTATCAACGTAGCCCGTTCAGATGTTTTTTCAAACTCTGAGGTCAGCTGAACACAAGCTTATTAAAACAGTCTGTCCTTTTCATGATAAAATGAGTTCATGTTGCAGTTAAGTTAACACAGTGACAATTTCTTATAACTTTAGTGTCACATTGACAGCTTGTGAGCCAAGACAATGAATATTTGAAAAACAATGTATGTTCATTCCAAAGGTAGACAATGTTAATTTTTCACAGTTTCAAACACAAAACACAGGAATAATGCTCATTTAACTCTTTGTTTGTTTGAGCTGAGGGCATTTAATTCTGAGGTGAGGTGTAATAATAATAATAATAATTAATTCAATTTATAACACACTTTTCATTACTGAAAATCTCAAAGTGCTACACATATATTGAATGCTACACACATTCATAAACCGGTGGCGGCAGACTACCATGCAAGGTGCTTTCCAGTCCTACCGGGAGCAACTCAGGGTTAAGTGTCTTGCCCAAGGACACAACGACACATGGTGCGGGTCCCGGGAGTCGAACCGCCAACTTTCCGATCGGGAGACGACTGCCATTACCACTACACCACGGCCGCCCCCACTTTATTTGTTGCAGAAAACGTTTCGACTCCTATCCAGGAGCTGAATTCTGAATTGAAAAAGCCTCCTGGATAGGAGTCGAAACGTTTTCTGCAACAAATAAAGTCCAGTTGTTCTGTATTGAACGCCTTTTTTGATTTTATCATGTCCTGGACGACTGAGAATCTTCACCAGCATATGATAAAAATCATAAATAAGGTGTTTTGTGTATAAGTCGCAGGCATGCAAATTATGGAGAAAAAAAAGACTTATAGGGTGAAAAATACGGTAGTCAAACTGCACCTTTTATTGATTTTGCAAAAAAACATTTATTTATTTATTGCCTGACAAATAAAACGATGTTTGTCCGTGATTGTACATATGTCTGTCATGTTAGCAAAATAACACCTGGACCAGGGGAGGAAGGATTTGATTTCTCAGACAAGACAAAAATGTCTTCATCAATTAAAAAAAGAAGCCCAGTTGTCTTCAAATCAGTCTGGAAGGAAAATCTTTTGAGGCGAGACATTCCAACTACAAGAGTTTAGTGGTGAGAACAAAACAAAATATCTTTGAAATGTATCAGACTTTCACATAAAACAACCAGGTCTGCAACACAAGCCAGCAGCTCCTCCCTCAGACTACAGCTGTGCAACACAAACTACAGCTGTGCAACACAAGAGTGTGGTGCAAGTTGTGATGCAGTACCTGCAGACAGACGACCTGGTCCCCTGGCTGGGCGTCGTCCTCCGGTGAATAGTCTCCTTCTTTCCTGAGCTGCTGCCTGGCCCGAGTTTTCCCCTGAGCCACGGGGTTGATGGCCTCCAGGTGGGACGGGTTGGGCAGCAAGCTGACTTGAAGAGGACGAGCTGCTCCTAAATCCAAGTCCACCGAGGAGGTGAGGTGGGACAGAACGTCCCCGATGGCTGGCGAGATGTCGGGGAACTCGCTGAGGCCTCGCATTTTACGGAACATAAGCTTGAGAGAAGAGAGTTGCCAGGTGTTATCTCTCTCTGCACAGCAGACGTGACTGAACGTCCTCACAGAACATCAGCTCTGGTGTGTCTAACCTCTGGAGGGAACTTCAGCAGGCCCGTCAGGAGGTTGAGTCGCCCCCTGTGAGGCATCCCGATGACGATGTCGGTGACTCCGCTGTGGGCCGACTGGTGGAAGAGCTCGTAGAAAAATCCCATCATGCTCTCTGCTCCTTCTCCTCCGTAACGCTTCACAGTAGCAAACTTCGTGGCCAGAAAGTGGTCAAATTCCTGCAAGTTGCAGAAATGAGATCAGATAGAACATGCTGGCCTTCTTCATCTTCTCCGGCCGTCTTGGACCAACCTGAGACTCCAGCATGAGCTTGGCCAGGTGCTTCCTCTCCTCTGGGGAAAAGCTTGTTCTCTTGAGCTCCTCGAAGCGATCGGCGAACCACTGCCTCTCCTCCAGACTGCTCAGCTGGCCCGTCTCCACCGACAGGTGCCCGCAGTACGTTTCCTCCAGATAGGCCTGAACTTCTTCCACGGAGGCGTGTGGCTTCCCAAAGTGTCTCAGACCTTTAGGAGAAAAAAAAATACACCTGTATGCTAGGTTTAGACTCAAAATGGAAAACTTACAACACATACAAGCAAAGAGTAACTGACAGGAGACAGCATCATTTGGATACTCTGAGGGGATGTTTTACTGTAAATGCCTGAAACTATCAGACCAGTGGTGGTTTTGTCAAGTACAGTAATCAGAAATAAAGTCCTAGCAATCATTGAAGGAACATGTCATGTCATAAAGTACCGTATTTTTCGGATTATAGGTCGCACCTTTTTATGGTTTTTTTCAAGGCCTGTGACCTATACACCAGTGCGACCTATTTATGGATTTTTCCCCCCATATTTTTAGACCAATTTTTGACTCAGATATGAGCCTTTTTCACTTCGGCAGAAAATGGTGCAGTACCACTTTCAACCGCTAGGGGCGCAGTGCAGTACCACTTCCAGAGGAGTACACCGACCCAAGAAGAAGAAGAAGACCGTTTCCAGCTCATGTGTCCGGAAAAAAAGCTCCTCTGCTCGGACTGACTCTGTCGGCCTCCTGGTCTGGATGTAGCTTCTGTTAGCTCTGTTTGTTTGCTGTTTGTTAGCAAGATAAGTCAAGAACCACTCAGCAGATTTTTCTGAAACTTACAGAATGGAATCACAGTGTGGACGTTTACAAGTGAGTAGCTTTATTAGATGTTTGAGATTAAAATTTAAAAAAACGATATTTTATTAGCATACAGTAGCTCCTGTTAGCTTGTGGTTGTATTTCTGTTTCTGTTATAAATAGCTTCGAAACCAATCGGTTTATATTTTTTCTGCTTACACAGTGTAATTATAAGGCTTTAATGTACGTAACTATGGCTGGATGAATCATTTGACATAAAATTCGATTTTTTATTCGTGTTCTGAGAGGCGGACTTCCAGTGTTTTTATTTTATTTCAGTTTACTTCTGTTTGCTTATAAATAACTTTGAAACCACTCGGTGTATATTTTTTCTGCTTACAGAGTGTAATTATAAGGCATTAATGTACGTAACTATGGTCTATAGAAAACATTTGACTTAAAATTCGATTTTTTTATTCGTGTTCTGAGAGGCGGACTCGTCTCGTGTTAGCTTCTGGCAGACATTAGCAGCAGAGCTAAACACTCGGTCCATATTGCCGGGTTGACTCAGCGGTGACGCGGCGCGTCAGCGGTGGGTGACGCGTTACGTTGGTGGTGACGTAGGTGCGACCTATATTCCGGTGCGACCTATTTATGGATTTTTCCAATTTTTTGGCAATAATTGACACTGCGACCTATATTCCGGTGCGACCTATAATCAGAAAAATACGGTAGTTCTAACCGTATTTCCTGACGTATAAGTCGCAGGACTGACAAATCTATAAAAAAGCTACAACTTATACGCCGAAGCAACTTACGCACTTTTTTCCCCATATTTATAATGAAATTTTTGACTTATGCTTAAAATTTTGAAGAAGTGCAACAGCGAGTCCTCCTGTGCCTGCTCGCTTCACTCAGCTGGTGCAGGCGGAGGTAGAGTTGCATTCGGGCCCAAAAAATCCGACCCGACCCAGTCCCAGCCCGTAGCCATGATTTCCGAACCCCACCCGATGAATTAACAGTAATTACAGGTGCATTCAGTTTTTATTCACAATTTGTTTAGCGTCCCAACTTTTTTGGAATCCAGTTTGTATTTACTGCACTGTTTTATCTATTTTGTGTTTAGATTTTAGGACAAATTACCTGTTTAGTTAGTTGGTGTTGCTGTTAAAATAGTTAAGTATTAATCAATAATTAAAGTTTAACCAATTTTTTTTATTATCACATGTATTCAGTGGTTTAGGAGTGGTCCGTATTCATTTCTAGTATTTGAACAAAGTACATGTAAAAATATTTTTGAGGCACAATTTTTCCCCCATTCATTCCACTTTTATTTATACAGGTTAGTCTCAATGAGCCACGAGGACTCCTTTACAAGAGAAACCTGGAAATTATTTAATGGCAGCCTGTGGCAGATGGTTCAACCTGACTGATTTTAGCTCTCAGGGTCCATTCATTCACAGGAGAGCCACCTCCTCTGGACAAAACTCAGCTGTTCACGTCCACCTCAAGGACAAGGGACACTCTTTTGAGGAGAGCACAGATGGTTTGAGAGGGGGGTGAAGGAAGCTGTTTATGTTAAGAGAGAAAAACCTCTTAACAGAGGAGGTCTCAGATTCCAACTTTCAAAAACGTATAATGCAGCTTTAGGACTGATTCCCAGATGATTTTCACACCTGATGGGA
>JBBPBX010001331.1:66151-97510 GCA_038048925.1 Garcialebias charrua
AAACTTTTTTTTCTTAAGTGGTCTCATTGAACAATAATTTCCTAAACATATTTTACAATGTTAAGTGTGTACAGTATAGTGTTTGTTTAAAAACATACTGGAAGTTAAGAATATTTTCCATTTGCATTTGACCTTTAAAGAATCATAAGAAAAAAGATTATTAGATTTGAACAGCCATCCATCCATCCATCCTTCCTGATGTCGTGTCATGGGTAGTGCAGCAGCTTTTCCAAGGATGCACAGACGTCAAATACGTCAACATCAACCCATCCATCCATCCATCCTTCCTGATGTCGGGTCGTGGTGCAGCAGCTTTTCCAAGGATGCACAGACGTCGCCATCAACACCGATGAAGCTGTTCTTGGATGCCTAAACGAGTTTCCTGATCAACAAACATTTAATTATTAATACTTTGTTTTTACGTTTAAAGAAACATGCTTTTAATGTTTAACGGACAGTTTAAACCAAATTATCCTTTTGCATTTGACTTTGAATTATCCCTGACAAAATATTACCGTTTAAATTTAATGAAATACAAACATTTAATATTACAGGGCCAATTCAAACCTAATTAATTCCTAATCTGTACCTTACTGTAAAAATAGTTTAACTGATTACAGGGCAGTGCGATTGATGTGTTAAGCAATGTTAACAGGATCCTTGTGCATATATGAGAATAATCTTTATTATAAAGAAACAAAATGGAAAACACATGGGTTTAAAACAAGCTGAAAAGTCTATAAAGTAATATTAGAGCATTAAATAGCTCAAGGGACATTACCGCCAACAGGTGGTGAGACAAGGTCTTGCAGGGTGTTCTTCTTCTAACGTTTAGTGGTGGCTAGTAAATAGCTTGAGGTAACACTACCGCCACCACGTGGTAGGACGAGTGAGATTCTACACCCCGCCCACAGAAGGGCTGCAGTAAGTGAATGGAAACAAACCTACATGTGAGCCGAGCCGAACTGAACCAGACCGGACCAGACTGAGCCGCTCTGGGCCGAGCAAGTGGAAAAGGGGCAATAGACAACTTTCATCACAGTGAAATAGGAGTGGATGTGCTGTGTGGTGTTTACCTGCAACAGCCTGCAACACCTTTGTTAACAAGTGAGCATCATATTTACTGGCAAGTTGACAAAACATCAAATAATAAATCTGTAATGTTAATGATATTACATAAGGTTTAACTTACATAAGAATCATGAGGTTTGAATTTTTTCATGTCGATTGAATCTATTTTCTAATGATGCATTCATTCTTTAAATTGTAGTACTGTACACATTACTTCAATATAAACATGTTTTTGTACAAAACATTGAACTGAGACCACTAATTTTTAATAAGTGCAGTGCTAGTAACTTATTATTACTGATGCATAGATTTATGTTACCATCACTCATAAAATTTACCAAATGTTTTTATAGCCTTTAAAATCCTAAATAACTCTATAAAGTTGAAAAACAAAACATATGAAATGTAGTTCTTGGTTTATTAAAATTTTATTCTAATTATTCTAATTTATAAACAGGTGAAATCAGGTTAAACACAAAACGTTACTCTTTGGTTCATACAAAAAAAAAGAGAAATAGGAACAATACAAAACATTCAAACAACATCCAACAAGACTATATACCATACATGTATGTATATGTATATATATATATATATATATATATATATATATATATTTATATATATATATATATATATATATTGTCGATCAACCTTGATTTTAATAATTGGATCCAGCCCTTATGAGAAGCAGAAGGGGCCCAGATTCACATGAACCAGGTTTCCCTCGAATGAAGTGTTGTCCAGACAACCACTTTTTTATGGGATCATAAAGAGGTACCTGGCCAGAAGCTGGCTGCAATAAAGAAAATTTAGTATATATCTAAGGTTGATTTAGGTTCATCTCAGATAAAGATCCCATGGTAACTCAGATATGTCCCATGGGAACGGAGAGTTTATTGCTACCATCAGAAAAAGGAGCAAACACAGAGCATGTCATAACAGCAGAGACGGGGAGAAAGAAGAGATGTTTTCTACTTTGAATAAAAATATAATCATGTGATCCTTTGATAAACATACAATGAATAAGGGGTTGTTAAACTTGTTTTGTAATGATCCTTTTTTAATAATTGAATCATGTGGTTAAATGTACTTTGAGTCTAACAAATGTATGATGAATTTGATGTGACTTTTAAATGAGGAACTGGAACAAGGGTGTAAACAATCTGTGGTAAAGTGTTCGTCCTCTGCTTAGCAACAGGCCAGAAGCTTCGAGCAGTAAGGTTTTATTACCAAATAAGGAAATAATAAAGAGAGATAACTCACAGCTAGGACTTCATCAGTCCTGCCTGAACACGCACTAAAAGTGACCAATGAGAACAAGGTTTCTCTCCCCCCTCCCTACTGGAGGGGGGACTGAAGTGTATAAAAAGTCCTGAATTTGGCAGTTGAGGGCTGAAGTTCGTCCTGAAGTCGAAGTATCCAGATGCTGATGACTGACCTCGGAGAAGAAGGCGACTGACAAGCTGCCCGGCTGATCCTTGAGGGTGCCAGTGATCCGTGGGGGAGATCCCGACTCTTTCCCTTCTGCCGAAGGGATTGAGAGAGCATTTCCCTCCAGAACTCAGCCCGGATCTGATACCTGATCCCTCTGTTCTGACCAGCTGACGGCACGCGGAAGCGAGCCTTACCTACGAAGGTGAGGAGATTGCTCTTAGCATTTTACTTATGGAACTCCAGAGTTCCTGAACAAAAGTTATGCAATGAGACGCTTCTCTAATCCCGCCTTATCCGAGAACTTAATTCAAATTAGATTAACAGCAGATAAAATAGCTGATAAAAACCCAATTAGCTTCTCTTATCTACTGGCTCGAAGCTGCAGGTGGTTGCTTGAGTTTAAGGACAAATACTATTACTGGATGAGGATTTAGATCAAGGATAGCGAGGGTTGGGTAGATCCAGAAAGAAGGAACAAGAAGACAAAGAAGACCAAGAAGACAAAGAAGAAGGAAAACCACTTGTCCACCCCAAAGGGACCTGAGGGGGGACAACTATCCAAGAACCCCTTTCCTAAGAAGATTATCCCTCATCAAGATTAAGAGTCTATCCAGTTTATTGTTCCTTATATCCAAATACTTTCATGTACTCAAGTTTATATTTTGTATCGCTATGTTATAACGCTGTTCCTATGCAAATTCACTCAAATTAAAGAGCAGAGCAAAACGTAAAACTCTCGTCTCCGTTTAATACATTTTGTTCTGGATTCCTAAAAGCTTGGTTCAAAAGAATAACATCATAAATAGGAGGTTTTAAAAGGTTAATCATTAGCACAGTGAGATTAATATAAAACATCGCCCTAGGATCCAACATTCTGGATTCTAAAATTTACTGGACCTTTTAACAATTACAAAGCTCACCGGAGAGAAGCCGCCGTTTAATAATAGTTCTTTACTCCAACCTCTCCAGTCCCCGGCAGCTAAGGTGGAAAGACGAGTAAAGTGAGAACAGGGCAGAGACTATTAGATGAAGGTGGTGAACGTCCAGTTGAATTCTCTCATCAATAAGCCTTAAGTCGGAGCTGATCCCAGCAGTCACAGGTAATACCCAGACTTAGGGACTAGTTCGAGAGACCCTCTTGGAAGGTAGGCTTCAGTAAGAACCTGTTGCGATCCACGTGGCTAGCTTACTGACCCACAGAGCAATACATGGCGTCCCTGGGTGGGCATTCTTAACAAAATAAGGACCCCACGAAGACAACGGCGTGCGCCAAGGGATTGACAAGCGCCAGAAGAACGACTCCTCGAAGAATAGGGAAGTTGTAGACGACTGGTCTAAGCTATCAGTCAAGTGCCCCTTAACTCCACAGCAGTGGGTAGGGTAGAAAGGGTTTACTAAGGTCTGCTGACCACAGATCTGGAGTAAAATTAGCAGCAAGTCTGTTTTCATCCCAGGTACAGGGACAGAAAGTCAGGAGACTTTGAAAATAGACAAACTCGAGACGACAAAACGAAAAAATGGCCGCAAGTGCAGTAACACAAGAACTAGAGGACCAATCCTCACCTGACGATCAGGGAAACTCAACGCCCGAGTCCAATGAAGAACCTGCATACCAGCTAGTAACACCATTAGCTGGGAAAGATCAACACATAACAGATCCGAACGTCCCACAGGGAGCCGAGTACAGGGAAGAACCAGTAGATGAGCTAGACAATGAAATAAAAATGGAAATAATCTTATACGGCAAAGGGTTCCTTACCTGGGGTCTTAATCTTCAAGCAAGAATAAAGAAAAATTATGTAACAGTGAGTGATGAGCTGCTAGCAAACAACCTAGCTGAGGAAATGACGAAAGGCATCTGGAATTGCCCAACTCTGATAGAAGGTTATCAGGTAGTGGTATTGAAGGACCCAGGGGTCCCGCAACATAAACCCGAGATCACCAAATGGTTGCATTGGTGGAATGAACGGCTAGCAGCTCCTGGAAGCGAAAACTTAATGACGTTACACAGCCCCTCAAAAGAATACGACTCACTAGTAAAGATGGTAGCTAGAGAATCTGGAATAGCATGTACCACAACAAAAATGTATACAGAGGTCAGAGCAACCGGAAAATTTGAAGAGTGTAAGCCAGAAATAGCCAAAATGCACGAATATAGACAAGTAAAAAGAGAAAGACCTAACCCAATTGAGCAAGCCTCAGTAACGGAATCTCCTAGGGAATCAGACGACGAGGGTGATGAAAAAGGCAAGCAAACGACTGACCCTAAACCAGATAGGGGAGTACCAGAGGAGCAGACCTTTCTAGTCATCCCATATGGTAAGGGTTACAGAAATTGGGACCCGGTCGTTCAGAAAATGTTCAAAGAAAATCACCCAGGTGTGAAGGAAGTAGCCCTGCGGACGACTCTACTCGAGGTTATGGACAAAAACGAAGAATTCTATGGCCCAATAAAAAGAAACAACCTCCAAATGATAGTATTAAAAGACCCGGCAAAGATAACAACAAGAACGGAAATTAAAACATGGCTACAATGGTGGATAGAGCAGATCGAAAAGAGACGTGGAGCCATAATTACTATAATGAGCCCATCAGTCGAGTATGACCCAATAATAGCCAGGGTAGCCAAAGAGACCGGGTTATATGTACACACGATTGGCTCTAAGACCAAAGCACTCCCGATGAGTGGTTCATGCAAAGGAGAAATAGCTAAATTAAGGCAATATCGGCAAATGTGGTACGGAGGAAGTAATGGACAGGACACTGCAGTGAGCTCCCAAGAAGAGTCAGGTGAAGAATCCGGCCAGGATGAAGTAGAAAACCTTGAAGGAGGAACGCATCAGGCCAAGCAGAAAAAACCAGGTTATAAACCAGTTAGCCACCACACCCCAGGTCCAGGGGGAATAACATCGAACCCAAGTTCATATAGGATACCTACAGGATTTGCCTCAGACACAAGCCCAGAGCAGGGAGAGATGCGAAAAAGAGAGTCAGGTATGGATGACGGAACAAGCTCAAAGTCAGGTAAAAGCCGACTCAAAACGGAAATAGGTGAAGATGAAGCCATGGCAGAGTTCATAGATATCTTGGCAGACAGATTTGTAGAAAAGTGTGAAACACAATTCTCCCTTAGGACAAAGAACCTACCAGGAAAATCTGAAAATATAGCAGAAAACCTTGCAGGCACCTCCGAACCAACTACCGGGAAGCGCAGGAATAAACAAAACCATCTTGAGTTAAACGCAGAACCTGGTCAAGAAAAGGGAGAGATAGTAGAAAAAGACCCACCAAAACCAAAGAGTGGGGATCAAGGCCCTAGGAAACCAAGAAACGAACCCCAAGCCCCGAAAGCTTTAAAACCATTGCCTGAAGGAGCTCGGGTCCTAAAACAAGTAGGTGATGCTAGGGTGTATAGCCTAATAGGAATTCCCTGGGTTATAGAGGGAGACGGGTTACTAATATTCACAGACAACATGTACCGAATACACAACGGAAACTTTAAAAAGGCCCTGAAGACTGCAGCCGGTCCCGATTACCAAAAAGAGGTGAATCAGTTGACCGCATTAGCATCATATACGACAGCAAGGGTAAGCATGACAAGAGCAGGGTATCTCCCGTATTACGCCATAATACATGTCCCAATCCAAAGTTACAAGGAGGCAAAGGATAATGACAGATACATGAGGGATATGATAGAAGCTCTAGAAAAAGGGCTAGCTCAAGCGATCGCTTATAACTTCAGGAGAGTGACAATGAGCATAGAAGGGTTAAGATCAGACAACCTTCAATGGGAAATAGCTGAACGAGTCGCAATTAATACCGCAAATTATATGGTAACTCGTATGCCTCGTGAAACCATGTTGAAAGAAATAGTTATAGTAATCCCGGAGAAACTAGAGGAAGACCGCAAGGCGCGACTAGTGTACTCGATAACCTCAGCTGGGGAAACACCTGAACAAAACCCACGGCACCCTAAAACAAATGACAAAGAGATACCTTCAACCTCAAAGGAGGGAAGAAAAATGGAAAACAAGGTGAAAGAGACAGAACAAAAAACAAAAGTACTCTTAAACTCACCCATAGAGAAAGCAATAAAAACCCAGACAGGAGGCAAGGGAAAGAGTGAGGCCCGAACCCAAAAAGGAAGTCCTGGGCACAAATTGGTCCCACTAGCGCAGACCTTGAATGAAGATGAAGAAGATGACAAGGAACAGAATCATAATAACGAGCCAGGCGAAACCATAGATCCAGTGACGTCTGAAGACGAAGACAGTGAGAGCCTATATTCCGTAGATCAAACTCACCTCCCGACAATACAGCTGAGAATGGGGACCAGAAAAGGCCAAAAGAAGACAGTAGCCTTGATAAATCCACGCAGGGCATCAGAAAAAGTAGCCAGGGATATAACATGGGGCCCAATAAAGACAAGAGAGGGACGCAGTACTTACATTCCTGAGGTCGGACAAGTTGGATACGAGATCCCAGAAGAATGGGCAGATGGGTTGAAAGAGACAGTGGGACTAACAGTCAAAGCAACAAAGGGAGAATGGGCTAATATCCTTATGATGCCTACATATCCCACGTTAGCAGCTCATGAACTCCTAACCAGCAATTTTAGAACAGCCTACGTAGCCATAGCGCACGATGTGCTGTTAAGGAGAATGAAAAAGGCAGCTCAGAAATTTGCCAACGAGACAAATGAGAAAATGATGAGTGACCTCAGAAGGCTGGGAGAGACACGGGGCGCTGCAGATACCAGGAACAGCCCCACAGCAAGCAAGTACGCCCATCAGGCCAAACTCCACCCAGAGGGTTAAGGTCTCGGTGCAGATGATCTTAGCACCATACAAAGGAGTGTACTCAGTCGGAGCCACAATACACCCGATCGAAGACAGTCAAGAGGAGGAAGAGGAAGTTCCACCGAAGGAAGGGAAAAAGAAACAAAGTGCATTGAAAGACTGGGCCAGAAGAACCTTTAAATGGAAGAAAACGGACAAGTAGAGACTCTTAAAAGGGGCGCTAGAATCTTCAATGGATCTCATCAGGGAAAAAGAAAAGGTAAACAAACACTTAACAAAGTAGTAAGATGTCCCAACTCTATTTTTAAGAAAAGAGCTAACCTAAAATCACTAGCATTAATCGAAACATGCTGGATAACGGCCAAAAGCTTCAAACCAGAGCCAGGTGAACCTGACGGGAAAAACCTTAGCGATAGAGAAACAACACGACTGCAGAGAGATGGACTGAATGTGTTGTTCCAGAGGTTAAGAATTGGACCCTACGAACCGGCCCTGATTGTTCGAGGCAAATTGGTAAAATTAGACCGACCTAGGAAAGACTATTCAGCCACTGAAGCTAGCACAAAAAATTACTACAGCACATTGGTCCAGACATTTCGAAGCCCAGACCTAACCCAAGTTGTAAGAAGAGGCCGATTTGTGGCGAAGGATCAGAATAGAGTAGTTCCGAATGAATCAGGTCCCATGGGTACTCCATGGATTTTCAACGTGACAGAAATAATGGCACAAGGAGCCCTAATCAAAATCAAATGGGGGCCAAATTACGATCAGCCACATCAAACGGAATATTGTGAAATCGCCGTAGGAACACAAGTAATTTGGGCCACAAGTCGGGACCTAAAGGCAAAAATCCATCAGAGAGAATGCGACCCAACTAAAATAGTGATAGAAAACACCAAGTTGCCATTAAGAATGCTGTACGACCGGATTGATGTTCCCGATCGATGTTGGACAGATCATCACACTCGAATGGCCTACAGGGCGAAGGTGTCCTACAGAGGACACCCATTGGTTAGTGTAATAACGCAACAACTCGAAAGGGGCCCAGCATACGAACAGTATGAAATGAAGGGTAATGAGATAATAAGACAAAAGGTTTTTGAAGCACTAATTCTGTACTACCAAGGGCTTCCCCATGAAGATTGTGGATTATTGGAGGGCCCCCAACTAGAGCCAAAGTATTGGGAGGTCTATCAGTGGACATGGGTGTGGCGGGGGCTACGTGCAGATCTGTACCACCCCTCACCCCTGTGTTTGGAGCTCTATAAAGAGAGAGTGAGGAGAGAAGTGAGTCAGAACCACCCTTCCTTTAGCACAGTGTACGATCTCCCCGGGGCCGCCGAAGAACTGAGAAGGGAACACCCACTACTGGAATGGCTGCTTACGAACCCAAAACCAGGACAATCAGAAAGGAAGACATTATAGACTCGAAATGGATAAGTCCAGATACTGAAAATATTTTGGTTCAATTTGACAAGGTTGGCCCAAAAATGCCAGCTCTAAGAATTAAAAGAACGCTAGCTACAACCGAAAAAATAGTGCGGCTCGACAAACCTAGACAGGACTTCTCTTGGAAGAAGTGCAGTAATAACTATTTCTACACAACCAACCAATACACTAGACAGCCCGATTTGGACAAATCCCAAAATGAATATCGCCTGAAGCCAGCATATTTGCCCCGACATGACCCGACTTGTGAACTCCCCCCTACGCCTTGTCCACCAACCTCACCGTGGATATTTAATGTAGTTTACCTGATAGTGGCGGGAGTAAGCATTAAATTAAGATGGGGCCCTAACTATCGAGAAATGTACCAAAGTCGATTCTTTGAACTCTCGGTGGGAGGAATGGTGATCTGGACTACAAGCCCAGCCATGGTGAAAGCAATCAGGGGAAGGGTGCGTAGACCGGAACGATATATTATCGAAAATCAATACCTACCCATAAGAATGCTAAGAACCCGTATACAAACTCCTTATCCAGGTATTATTCCATGGGCTAGAAGGGGGCATCTAATGGGGGTAATGTACAATGAAGAACCATTGATACTTTTAATAGAAAATCTGGCGCCAGAAGGCCCCACCTCAACACAGTATATTGCGGCCCTTTGCAGGGCCCAACGGAAGATCGCACAGGGACCTAATTGGCAACAGAGATGGAGTCTAGAGGGACCCCAGCCTAAACCTGGAGAGTGGCTGGTGACTCAGTGGAGGTGGGTGTGGAAGGGATTGCAACCTGGATTGCCCCACCCCTCTCCACTATATCTGGAACTCCTCAAGGAACGAGTGACCACAGCTCGCCGATGTGCGAGAAGGAGGCCCGGAGTCAAGAGAAATAAAGACTTTGAACAGAAACCCTCGACATGATTGCCCTGATAAGAAGACCGAACCAAAGTGATTCAAGCAGCTTTGATTCGGATAGCGGTGACGATCCACATGCCTATGAAAATGGGACACACATCTATGAAGATCTAGCGACCCCTAAACGACCTAAGGACTGTTTAAAGATTATGAGAATGGACAAAGCAGCATGCCTGCGAACCCTGATGCGGGGATTCGTAGTGTTAATAGGCCTAATAATGATGTTGGTTATTTTGTATCAAGCTGGAATCAGACCATGGAGCCTAACACATGTGCAAGTGTCCCACGGAAGGTCCAAGTACGCGAACATGACCTGTTGGGACGTCACCAGACGGAACATTTTCATGCCCTGGGACCCTAAAGAAGACATTCCAAATCAAACCTTGGCATGGAACAAAGTGAAACGAGCAGGCTACCAAGCTTGGAGAAGAAAATTGGATAAGATGTCTGAGTGGGCAGCGCATATCGAAACTGAAAACCTGACCGGAATATCCTGGACCATGACTGACTTGCTGGTTCTAGAAGATGGTATTGTAGTTTGGACTGCAGTTTTGGAGAACTATGTTCGGAGAACAATGAGATGCAACTGGATCCATCCAGACAAACAACCCCCTGAATGGCAATGTGACCGTGCCTGCAGACCATTACTAGGGTTAAAGCACCAAGGCTACTGGGATACAGAGGTCATCTATCCGGCACCACCCAAAGAGAGTAGCTGTCAAGCAATTCTCCCTCGCTGGGAGTTTTGGGGCAACCTCCATTTGAACTGCGATGCAACCCCTCCTAGAAGTCAAAGAAACAATACCCAGACTAACCAGAACCTCACTGGCATCAAGACCATCCACTCCATTAAATACGAGGAGGCGTTAAAGCCCAATGAGACTAATATCAGGCTCAAAATAAGGCCAACAGGTAGAACACATCCTCAACGGTATACAGGTCCACCACTAACCCCAATGATAGTAGATGGGGATGGACTACTAATGGATTTGTTCCTGCCTAAAGAGATATTCCCAAAATTAGACGCAGACACGAGAAAAGCGTATAATGAACACTGCAAGGAAAATAAAATAAAAAGGCTTACACATTGCTACTGGAACCTGTATGGTGAGTGCAAAACTCAAAATTTCTTACCTATAACCCCAGTTAATAATCAGAAATATTATTATTGGAGTTGGGCAGCTATATTTAGCCCATCCAATGCGAAGCACGAAGATTGGTTAAATATTACGTTACCCTGGGTCTGGATAGCTCCTAGGTTACCACATTTTGAAGGAGATTTTATAGAAGGGCATGCTAGACTTCACCTGGGATTAATAGGACCTTATTACTCAGACATGTACACACAGAAATTACCCAAACCAGATGAACTACTTAATGTACCAAAGAACGATTTTGATAAGATCGATAAATGTGTAGCCGAACGTATTTTTCTTAGCCTCAACAACTCAGTTTGGGAAAGTAGTGGAGTGTCCCCTAGATGCAGATTATGGGAAACTGAAGTAACCGTAATGTCCACTTGGCGTTATGATTGTACAAATTTAAAAAAATCTAAAACAGCAAAGATATTACTGCAGGCGTGGCATGAGTACCATAAACGAGATAAGCTGAGAACCTGGTGGGGATTTCAGGAGGAAGAAATAAAAGAATGGGTAGCCCCATGTTTGCAGCATTCAAACAATTATTGGATCAGGTACCAATATTTAGCTACAGTATATTCCAAAGAACAGGATATATGGGCAGGCGCTCTATATCGCCCCGAGAGGTATGTTAGCCCCAGACCTTGGAAAATGATTTGTAATAAAGAACAAACCGAATGTGCAATAAGTTTAGCCCGTAGACCTTGTTACGAGCTACCAGGATGGGAAAGTTATTGTAAAAGCTACTACGCAGGTGAATATTCAACACATGCCGCAGGGGTAATCTGGAAAAAGTATGGTCAAACATGGAGACGAGCAGTGCCGAGAGGAACGAGTTGCACAAACGCTGTCCTAGGGCACCAATTAAGTAGCCGGAAGGAAGTTCAAGGAGTGATAGTTCCCTTTGTCTCAGACTCAATGATCGCATTAGCCGAAGGACATGCAGCTAGACGTCGCCTGTGCCTTGGTGATGAGATTCGGGGATATGAATGGGTAGGCTCGAACAAAATCTATTCCAACCTCACGTGTCAGTATCCAGAAGAAAGCTGGAAAAAATGTGGTGAGGGAGAGAATTCACATAGCTGTGCATGGTATGAGACTGTTAGCTATGCAATAGGCCATAAGGTTAAAGAAACAGCATACGGAATAGGCTCAATACTTAAGGAAGGTGGAAAAACAATCCAGGGATGGATGATTGATCTATTCATTCAAGTCTGGCCTTATTTGGCTGTCCTGGTCGCAATGGTAATTATTGCAGTATTGGGACGGGCGGCCTTACAGGAAGGTATCAGAGCTATGCGCCGCCCATGGGGGAGGAGTGATAAGCCACTCCTCCCAGAGGTGGGCGCTGGCTCTGCTTAAAAGTTGAAGCACAAGAGGAAGTAGTCACTCTTCAGCCCCGGAGCAGCAGGGATCGAAGCTCAGGAAGACTTATAGGATAAAGCAGCCAACTAAGGGAGAAGTCGAATAAGAACGGAATGCAGAAGCAACTTAAAAGCCTAACCACGGTAATTATAGTTTACTATTTGACAATCGCTTATACAAACCAAGAGAAGATCGCTGTAACAACAGAAGACAACAAGATCATCCTTTGCCACTGCGAAGAACTAGTTTATGAGGATCAGAGTAGGGCTGGGCGATATGAGGAAAATATTATATTGCGATATTTTTTGGCTATATCACGATACACGATATATATCGCGATATCTCCAAAATCAATGAAAAAATGATTCAAAATTGATTAAAAAATGTCAACACTAAATTTGAACAAACTTAAATATTTTATTTTAACCATCAATTGCACACATAAATAAAAAGTACTTCAAGCAAAAAGGAAGAATAAATAATTTAAACTTAAAAAGGTGCTCTTGTGCTTTTAACATTAAAAAAATATTAAATCAAAACATTTAAGGCCTTTAAAATACAAAAACAAAAGTGTAAACAGTGGCCATAAAATTTACTGACCCAGAACAGTCACAGGTAACAACTCTAAACTATTTGCATGTGCTGGTAATTTTTAACAACAAACCACAAAATGTGTGCACAAGTTTCAAACTGTGCCAAGTTCAGGCAATGTCTGCAAAACCTCTGAACAAGAACAGATTTATCACAGGTATTGTGTACTGCAGTAAATGTGAGCCTCTGTGTACTGTATCCGGTTTTATTGTGAAAGGGTCAGGGGGTTGTTTCCGGATTCACGAAGACGTTCTCTAAGTTGTTCTACAAAGTGTCGCATTGAATCCTTGTGTAAAAACACGACAGCCTCCACTCAGAAACGTGAACCGAGAGGTGGAGACATTATTAAATCAGCTGTATCGCTAAAGACACGGTCAGTCTCAGCTGTGGAAGAAGACGGCTAACGCGTTAGCCATCTTGTTAGCCGCTAAGGACCGTGTCTTTAGCGATAATGATAAAATGCTGATTTAATAATGTCTCCACCTCTCTCTGCGGTGCACGCATGACTAAATGAGCTCAGACCCGTGGTTTGTTTTAATGAAGCAGCAGCTGGAAAAACACTTGGTTCTGCTGTTTCATCATGCTCCACTCCGCTGTTTAAATGGTGAAAAAGATTCGTAGTTCGGACCTTTCTTCGGGACTATTTTCAGCATCGTCTACAAAAACATTTTTTATGCCCTCATCTGACAATTTAATCCAAACTAGCTCAGAAAGAACATTGTTTTTCCCCCTCAGCAGCGTGCAGCGCTCTGCCGTGTTTACATGTTGTGCTGAGTCTCTGAAGCTCCTGCAGCCTGCAGGAAGGAGGGGGGCGAGTGGGCGCCCGCGCGACAGCAGGAGGATCCTCGATATACACGATAAAGCCCTTTTAACCATCGTACATTTAAAATATCGCGATATATCGAGTATATTCGATATATCGCCCACCCCTAGATCAGAGAATTCAGGAAATTAGAGGAACTCCTTGCGGAGAGAGGTGTCTTATTAAAGCTATAGTACGGGACGGACAAAAAAGATATATTAGTGCCACATATAGGGATTACGGACATTCTGAAACATCTAGCATAGCGTTACCAGGGTACTGTGACTGGAAGTCTAGAATAACATCTCAGGAAAGAGAACAGTTAGAGGAGTGGGAAAGACAAATCGTACAGTTTTACTGCAAGATTACAAGAAGGACCCGCGTAACATACTACCGATTTAGGCAGATAAGAATATAACAACATGCAGACCACAAGTGACCAGACTACGACTATAACCCCAGGAGAGATTAGTACCTCCGAGGCATGGCCCGACACCACCACCGTTTCCCCAACTACAACCGGGCCGCAATGTCCAAGTTACTTTAATGGGGGCACGATAGAATACTTTTTGGTACTAATAGCCTGGATGTTGTATTGCCATACCGGAGAATGGAGCAAGAAGAAGATAATGCGATTCCCAACAGCTATGCAAGCCCATGGCAAGATGATTGTGACACACATGATACTCAAACGAACTGAGATCATGCCGCACCTGTTTGTTGTCTATCTGCTGGGAAGGGTTCAAACATCTTCCCGACAGAAGATAGTAATTGCAATCTGGCTGCTCGTAGACTCGCTGGTAGTGGCTCTGGAGTGCTTAACCCGCCTGACTCTGATATCTATACCAAACTCACACTGCGGTAGTACAGTAGGTAGATTAGTGACCACCATACTGGAAGGAATTATAGCAATTACAGTCGTGGCGCATTTGCTTTATTTGACAATGTCTTTGCAAAAAATGGGTAGAAAACGTTGGCTACTTAGATTGTTCGTGTTAATTGGGTGGGGTCTAATGTGGGGAATCTGCTCCGTGCTATATTGGAGTGGATTCTGCACCACGGTACCCATCATAATCTGGATGATGACATACGGGGCCGTTTTCAAACATAGGCCTAGTGAATTCCCTGCTGTACCGGAGGCGGACGAAAATCGTAGGCCATCCATAGATCGTAACCTGTGATTCCTGGAGATACAACAATATAATCAGTATAGCCAACAACGCTTAAACCCAATACCCTAGCAACGCTTTTAGTTAAATTTAATTGTTGACTTTATTACTCGTATTATATAAATAAATGTTAACAGTAATCATTACTTACTACTTTTCGAATGACTCGAATGACTAGTTAGTCACTCTTATATAGTTACTCGAATTACCTAGGTGACATCAACCGACGAGGTTCTCTCAGATGGTTGTTGATCAGGGTTGAGAACCTCGGACGAAGGTATGACACCATTAATAGAGTTCTTAATTTTTTTGTAGATTTGACTGTGTGAGTTTTGGTAGTTTAGTTTTTCGTAATTAATTGATTAGGAATTTTTTGAAAAATGGATCGTGGCCTAAAGAGACCCGTAGCATCTATGAAGGGTTGGGTCTGCCGGAATAGCTTTTTATTCCCTATTTGCCAAACTCACCAGTCCTACATTCCTTTGAACTTTCGATTTTATTGAACTTTTAAATTTTTATTTTTGATGACTTTTAGTAAAGAGCAAAGTTCTGTGACGCATCTGCTTGCTCTCGCAGGAACCTGAGATGCCTTGCTGTTTCTGCCATCATGAGTTGAAAGAGACCAAATATCTCTGGGCTGTGGGGTCATCCTGGTGGTGCCAACCATGTCATCTGAGGGCAATGAATAAGACAGTGGTGAACGGAATCCTAGTAATAGACGATCCGTATAGCCTGCCCCAAGTGCCTGCAGAAGCGTGCGCAGAAACTGAAAGAACCTGTAAAGTCATTTGGAGCTCTGCCTTAAATTCTGAACCCCACATGCTGGTTGGAACCATTCCACCACGATCCTCATATTACCCGGTGGTGGTCAAAGTGTGGGAACATCTTGAGAACAGAACTAGGTTCTGGGCCACGTATCTATATACTGGACTGGCTTTAGTATATGGGCCATACATCGAAACAACAGCAAACCCTTTGGAACCATTGCCCCTGGTGATGTCTGCACCGGTTGGTGCCCGAGAAATCAACCCACTCTTTATGCTTTGGGCCCCATTCCTGTTAATGGAGACCCAGCGCAAGATCCCAGCGAGCAGGGAGACTGAACCAATGGACGAGCAATCTGACACCCCAGAACCACCCATCCTCACTCTAGAATGCCCAGAGCTGTGCGGGTTGGATACATTGGACAGTATCCTAGACAGCCTTGCATCCACGGGAGAAGAACAACAAAGTCCTGGCAGCCTAGATAGCATTGATCAGCCCCGAGCAGATGGACCTGTCGAATTCATCCCCTTCGGCCCGATAACCACTGACAAAAGCCTTACCACTGTGATCCAAGCAGAACAGTTGTCCATGGCCATTAAAGCGTTAATAAACCCTAAGAAAGAGCAAGGTACGTCAGACTTGTTGCAGCCAAAGGAAAACGGAATCGAAGATGTGGGATTGCATCACATTGAGGCCGACTCAACCCAGATTAACACCGCTGTCATGAGTCCTGGGGTTGAGAACCGAGTAACATCCCCTGGGCCGGATGAAAGACATGATGATGCAAGGGCCAGAATCCCACAGCAGCCGAGAGCGAGTCCGCAAAATAGTCCGCTGGCGCTCGAGGAGATGGTCGTGCTGGAATCCTGGGCTGAAACAGATGAAAACATGACAGGACAAGACGAGTCGAACATCAAGAACGAGCACATACCAGATCAGGATGGTATGAGCGAATTGGACTACGATGAAGAAGAAGAAGACATCTTGAATGTGGACGTTGAGGAACACGATGAAGACTGGCTGGGAGGTCGTAAATAGGGTGTGAATGAGCAAGGACTGAATCCAAGCAGGGGGTGTCGATCAACCTTGATTTTAATAATTGGATCCAGCCCTTATGAGAAGCAGAAGGGGCCCAGATTCACATGAACCAGGTTTCACTCGAATGAAGTGTTGTCCAGACAACCACTTTTTTATGGGATCATAAAGAGGTACCTGGCCAGAAGCTGGCTGCAATAAAGAAAATTTAGTATATATCTAAGGTTGATTTAGGTTCATCTCAGATAAAGATCCCATGGTAACTTAGATATGTCCCATGGGAACGGAGAGTTTATTGCTACCATCAGAAAAAGGAGCAAACACAGAGCATGTCATAACAGCAGAGACGGGGAGAAAGAAGAGATGTTTTCTACTTTGAATAAAAATATAATCATGTGATCCTTTGATAAACATACAATGAATAAGGGGTTGTTAAACTTGTTTTGTAATGATCCTTTTTTAATAATTGAATCATGTGGTTAAATGTACTTTGAGTCTAACAAATGTATGATGAATTTGATGTGACTTTTAAATGAGGAACTGGAACAAGGGTGTAAACAATCTGTGGTAAAGTGTTCGTCCTCTGCTTAGCAACAGGCCAGAAGCTTCGAGCAGTAAGGTTTTATTACCAAATAAGGAAATAATAAAGAGAGATAACTCACAGCTAGGACTTCATCAGTCCTGCCTGAACACGCACTAAAAGTGACCAATGAGAACAAGGTTTCTCTCCCCCCTCCCTACTGGAGGGGGGACTGAAGTGTATAAAAAGTCCTGAATTTGGCAGTTGAGGGCTGAAGTTCGTCCTGAAGTCGAAGTATCCAGATGCTGATGACTGACCTCGGAGAAGAAGGCGACTGACAAGCTGCCCGGCTGATCCTTGAGGGTGCCAGTGATCCGTGGGGGAGATCCCGACTCTTTCCCTTCTGCCGAAGGGATTGAGAGAGCATTTCCCTCCAGAACTCAGCCCGGATCTGATACCTGATCCCTCTGTTCTGACCAGCTGACGGCACGCGGAAGCGAGCCTTACCTACGAAGGTGAGGAGATTGCTCTTAGCATTTTACTTATGGAACTCCAGAGTTCCTGAACAAAAGTTATGCAATGAGACGCTTCTCTAATCCCGCCTTATCCGAGAACTTAATTCAAATTAGATTAACAGCAGATAAAATAGCAGATAAAAAACCAATTAGCTTCTCATATTTACTCGCTCGAAGCTGCAGGTGGTTGCTTGAGTTTAAGGACAAATACTATTACTGGATGAGGATTTAGATCGGGGATAGCGAGGGTTGGGTAGATCCAAAAAGAAGGAACAAGAAGACAAAGAAGACCAAGAAGACAAAGAAGAAGGAAAACCACTTGTCCACCCCAAAGGGACCTGAGGGGGGACGACTATCCAAGAACCCCTTTCCTAAGAAGATTATCCCTCATCAAGATTAAGAGTCTATCCAGTTTATTGTTCCTTATATCCAAATACTTTCATGTACTCAAGTTTATATTTTTTGTATCGCTATGTTATAACGCTGTTCCTATGCAAATTCACTCAAATTAAAGAGCAGAGCAAAACGTAAAACTCTCGTCTCCGTTTAATACATTTTGTTCTGGATTCCTAAAAGCTTGGTTCAAAAGAATAACATCATAAGTAGGAGGTTTTAAAAGGTTAAACATTAGCACAGTGAGACTAATATAAAACATCGCCCTAGGGTCCAACATTCTGGATTCTAAAATTTACTGGACCTTTTAACAATTACAAAGCTCACCGGAGAGAAGCCGCCGTTTAATAATAGTTCTTTACTCCAACCTCTCCAGTCCCCGGCAGCTAAGGTGGAAAGACGAGTAAAGTGAGAACAGGGCAGAGACTATTAGATGAAGGCGGTGAACGTCCAGTTGAATTCTCTCATCAATAAGCCTTAAGTCGGAGCTGATCCCAGCAGTCACAGGTAATACCCAGACTCAGGGACTAGTTCGAAAGACCCTCTTGGAAGGTAGGCTTCAGTAAGAACCTGTTGCGATCCACGTGGCTAGCTTACTAACTCACAGAGCAAGACACCCTGCAACAGAGGAATGTCGTCTTGTCCCATCATGCATGTTCTTCAACTGCTAAAACAGCTAAAAATGAACAAAAAACAAGAATTTAAGCTGTACAAAACTATTCAGTCTTTCTGTTTTTTATATTTTTTGCAGGTTATATTCTAATTGCGTCCATGTGGATGTAATAATTGTTAATCATGTGTGTTTGGTGTGAACAATGATGATTTTCACATCATGAACAGTTTCTCAGAATCACCTCTAGGTGTCGCCAATGGAACCAAAACCACAGAAACGTGCGTACGCCAGCCTTGGAGTTGCCGTGGAGCTGCGCACATTTCCACGTTCAGTTCTGTTTTGATACATACAGAGTTTTGCGTGGAAAATGGCGTATGCAAGGTTTTGTGCGTACGCACCGTTGATAAATGAGGCCCCTGGAGAGGGAAGAAGAGAAAAATAAGTATTTTGCCAAGGTGAAAACAACCCTTGTTGTTGATCAGTAGTTTTGTAAGAGCAGAAGAAAAAGATTGTGCCAGGGTGAAGAAACCCTTGTTGGAGTTTTGCCTGAGAGTGGATAGGTGTCCGGAACTGTGGGATAAGTCTGGTGATTTATTTATGACAGCTCAGTTGAAGTAAAAAAAGGAGCGGTGGAGCTCGCTGAATGAGCAGTGAATTAAAACCGTAGGAGGGATCTCTGCAGATTGTAGTGGAAAAAGAGTGATTTGTTGTAAGATTTCAAAAACGCATGTGCCTGAAAGCAGGTGTGGAAAAAATAAACGGAGTGAAACTGAGATAAGCTTTGTTCTGAAAAAAGAGAAAGAGAGTGGTTGAAAGAGGCAGGAAGAGGAAGAAAAAATGTGTGCGAGTTTTTGTAAAAGCTGTCAGCTGGGACAGAAATATTTTGGGAGACGAGGATGATGAGGGTGATTATGTCTGGGATGAGAGAGGAGGTGTGAGCAACAGCGGAGTGGTGACTGCTCCCCCTGTCTCATCTGTCATGAGTAAAAATGTAAAAAGACGAAGGTCAAATGTGTTACAAGCTAAGCTAGGTGACGATGGTCAGCCTGTTGTGGACGTGGTGAGACAGCAGCAGTCTGACTTAGATTTAAAGTTGATAGTGGAGGACATTCAGGAGGAAGTGATGTATCTTTCTGAAAGGTTTAGACAACAGTCTGGAAAACCCTGTGGATGTTGGGTTGGTAGATGAAAGTGGAGGAAAAATAGCAGATCAAGAGTATGGTTCTCAACATGTGGTTCATGGGCCAGGAAAGGACGGTCAAAATAATACACAGAAATCTACTCATGCTACTCTTTGGAGAGCACTGATACAGTCAGAGGTAAATAAATGGTCTATCTACTGAAGGGTTGAAGTCTAGATGTCATTAAAAGGTTTAAAGGTGCATTGTGCTGGTTTTGATCTGAGGAACTTGACTCAGGCTGCAAAAGCATGCAACGTCTGCCCCTCGTGTACTTGCAGCCGAGTTTAGATCTGCACGCGGTTTTGAGACTAGAGAAATAGAGGAACTGAGGTCAGGGACTTGGAGGATTTACGGTCCTTGTTTGATGTTTTTTATGCAACGTCTGCCTCATCTCCAGAACAGAGAGGAGACAGCAGCTCTGAGGAGGTGGAGAGAGGAAAAAAGAACGGGTCGAAAGGAAAGGAGTGTACAAAAAGTGCCGACTTAAAGAAAGTGAATCATGCTTATTTAAAAAAAAAGAGAGGGGTTTTTCAATTTTTTTTCCAAGTTTAAAGAATGGATGAAACCTTTTATCTAAGGGAAAACTAATCATTGCTATTCTATTGTCAAAAGCATTGTGCATTTTTCTACAGCCTCGTGTATTGTCCTTGTCATCTGTTGCTGGGACAACAGAGGTGGGCCAGAGGACAACGTTACGTGACCGACCCCAGAGAAGCGCCTGGGGTGGTGTGTGCCTGAAAAGGTGTCTGGTGTCGTGTTAGGTCATCACTTCATCCGTACCAAGGTGCTGCTGGGTGTCCAAAGCGCCTGAGGGTGGTGTCCACGTTCATCTGTGCCACAGTGCTACCGGTGACCCAACCTCTTCGATGCCAAGACATGTCTTGAAGGAGGACAGAGAGGGTCCTTGCCACAAAATGAACCGTGTTAAGAAAACAGGATGACTTCAAATGTCCTGTGAATCAGTCCTGCTGGTGACGAATGCAAGCAGAAGGTGTATAACGAATGTGACATTCCAGTACGTCGACCTTATACATTGCAACTTTAAGGTCTGTTTAGCAAAAAGATGTGAATAAAAAGACAGTTAGAAATTGCAGGTGTTATGCAAGCTGGTTCCAGAGGGTGGTGACAACAAAGATCTATCGTGATTGACAACAAGTTTGGAACATTTCTGATGTTCCTTGAGTGTTTTTAACATATGAAATGATGAAATGTGATTAGTTTTTAAGACTAAATGATGATAAAATGATGATGATGACCTAAATGATGACCACAGTCCGTGAAGATCCACAACTTCTCCTCTTCCACCATCACCCTCAGCACTGGCTCTCCTCAAGGATGTGTGCTGAGCCCTCTTCTGTTCACTCTGCTCACATATGATTGTACAGCCACACTTCCAGGCTGTCATATTGTTAAGTTTGCAGATGATACAGCTGTGGTGGGATGCATCACAGATAATGATGAATCCAGCTACAGACAGGAGGTGGAACATCTGGAGAGCTGGTGCAAAGAGAACAACCTTCACATGAATGTGAAGAAGACGAAGGAGATGATTGTGGACTTCAGAAGGAACAAACACACCCACACCCCACTGTATATAGGTGGATCTGCGGTGGAGGTGGTCTCCAGTTACAAGTACCTGGGTGTACACTTGAATGATAACCTCAGCTGGAGCAATAACACCACCAGCCTGATCAAGAAAGGTCATCAGAGACTCTACTTCCTCAGACGGCTGAGACGAGCCGGTCTGAGAAGCTCAGTCCTCACCTCGTTCTACAGGTGTGCAGTGGAGAGCGTCCTGTGCTCCAGCATCAACGTGTGGCATGGAGGCTGCACAGTTGCAGAGAGGAAAGCTCTACAAAGAGTGGTGAAGGCTGCACAGAAGTCTGTGGGAGTCAGTCTCCCCACCATCACAGACATCTACACCTCCAGATGCAGAAAAAGAGCCACCTGCATCATGAAAGACCTCACTCACCCAGCACACTCACTCTTTGCACCACTCCCCTCGGGACGGAGGTTGAGGAGCATCAAATGTAGAACCACTAGGCTGAGGAACAGCTTCTACCCTGAGGCTGTCAGACTCATGAATAAATAAATAATAAGAATAAACACTGCAAAATGTCACATCATGCTGATACTGATCTGTTTCTTGTTGCTGCGTTCATCTGTGACTATCTGCGTTCATCTGTGACCATCTGCTCATGTTCGTGCTGCTGTTTATAATGATGTTTTTCTACTACATTAGGGCTTAGTGTATTACTAGCTGATGTCTCTCTTAGTTAATCCTAGATGTTATTATTGTTTTTCTCTTGCATTTGTTGTTGGATGTAACTGGGACCCTGTGTACATAATCTCGTTTTCAACACATGTACTACATGCGGTGCAAATGACAATAAATTCTCTCTGACTCTGACTCTGATAAGACTAAATGATGAATAATTTGAGTTACAAATAAATCTCACCTATGACATGCAACGGTGCAGATGGCTTATAAAGGAATGGTAAATGGTAAATGGAGCTTATTTATATAACGCTTTCCAGCCTCCTACGAGGGGCCCCAAAGCGATTTACAATACCAACCATCCACCCATTCATACACACATTCATAATACAGTAATAATAGTAATAATGAATTTAATTTATAACACACTTTTCATTAATGAAAATCTCAAAGTGCTACAAAGTGCAACAGAATTTAAACGTCAATAAAACAAGTAATAAAACAAGTAAAATCAATAACAGTATCAACTAAGATCAAAGATAGAATTATGAGGAGGCAGAGTATGCTCGGTTGAAAAGAAAGTTCTTCAAGCCGCTCTTAAAGTCAACCAGTGACTGTGGGGCTCTCAGGCAGTCAGGAAGAGAGTTACACAGGCGGGTGGTAGCCACACTGAAAGCCTGGTCTCCCATGGTCCTTAATTTGGTTCTCGGAATGTGAAGGAGATTACTGTTTTGTGACCATAGAGATCGGGTGGATGAGTATGGAATAAGAATGTCCTTTAGATAATCTGGTTAAGTTCCATGTAAGCATTGATGTGTAATGAGAGCAGTTTTGTACTGAATTCTGTAGGCGACAGGAAGCCAATGGAGGTTATGTAGAATGGGCGTAATATGTTCAAATTTACGAACTCTCAACAAGATCCTTGCTGCACTGTTTTGAATATATTGAAGCTTCTGAAGGTATTTGCCAGGGATTCCAATAAACAGGGAGTTGCAGTAGTCGAGCCTGGAGGAGACAAAAGCATGGACGAGCTTCTCAGCATCGGAAAAAGCTAGGGATGGGCGAAGTCTGGAGATGTTTCGAAGATGGAAGAAACAAGTTTTAAACAGAAGCTTAATGTGATTTTCAAATGTAAGATGAGAGTCCATTTTTATTCCAAGATTTGTAACAGAGGTGGAGAGGGGGATGTCTTGTCCAGAAAAGGAAATTGTTGTTATAGTAGATGTTTGTACCTGGTGAGGGGTGCCAATCAGTATGGCCTCAGTCTTGGAGCAGTTTAATTGAAGAAAGTTCTGATTCATCCATGCCCTTATGTCCTCCAGGCAGGCAGAGAGGGCAGTGAGTGAAGATGGAGATGACAAGGCGGAAGATGAGGATGCTCCAGTCCTGATGTAAAGCTGTGTATCGTCGGCATAACAGTGAAAAGAAATGTTGAACTGATTAATAATTTGACCTAAAGGCAGCATGTAAAGGGAAAACAGCAGGGGCCCCAGAACCGACCCCTGAGGGACACCACAGGAGACACAGACTGTCTGGGACGTGGCGTTGCCAAGACTAACACATTCCAGCCTATTGGAGAGGAAAGATTTGAACCAGTCCAGGACAGTGTCACAGAGACCGACCTCCACATGAAGACGGTGGAGGAGGATACTATGGTCCACAGTGTCGAAGGCTGCAGTGAGGTCAAGGAGGACAAGGATGGAGGGAGAGCCAGTGTCAGCAGCCATGAGGACATCATTGGTAACTCTCAACAATGCAATCTCAGTATTGTGAGCTGCCCTGAATCCAGACTGGAACTTCTCATACAAGGAGTGTTGTTGTAGATGGTCCGGTAGCGGCAGACTGCCATGCAAGGCGCCTTCCAGTCATACCGGGAGCAACTTGGGGTTAAGTGTCTTGCCCAGGGACACAACAACACATGGTGTGGGGAACCGGGATTCGAACCTCCAACCTTCCGATCAGGGGACGACTGCCATTACCACTACATTACGGCCACCCGTAGAGGTCCTGCCGATCCTTCACTTACCCAGAAATATCATAAAACAAGGAGTGGTATATGTGCTGCAAACAGGTTGTGTTTTAACAAGAGACAGGGTGTTGTGTGACTGGATAGTAAAGAGTCCTCAAAAATACCTAGGTGCTTTTTATTTTCTGGATGAATGTGTTGTACACTCGTGGGAGTTGGGACAACAAGACTTATTGATTGACTAATTGGCAATTTCTGCACGTTTCTTGGCAGTCTCTCTCTGGATCCTTTCAAAATGCGCATTGAACGGATCCACAGGAGCTAAAACGGATGATTGGATCTCATAAGTCTGACTGTCCGATTTGAAAGTGTTTTGCAACATGCCTTATGAGGTGACGGGAGAACATTTTTCAAAATTAGACAGTAAACAGAGGGTGGAATGAAATACAGGTAGTTCCCAACTTACGAGCGAGTTCCGTCCCTAGGGGGCGCTCGTATGTCAAAAATTCGTAAGTAGGATCACCCAAAAAAAACAAAAAACTTTTTTTTTTTATGAATACATGTACAGTACTGTACAGTCACCAAGCACTTAGCCTATCCTAACAGTTTTTAAAGATGAAGGAGTGAGTTTAATTGTCTCCCTTTCACATAAAGGGAGCTAGCTCCCTTTATGGGAATGGAGCCTGCATGGAGGAGGGAGACAATTCCACTCACTCCTTCATCTTTAAAAACTGTGTTAGGATAGGCTAAGTGCTTGGTGACTGTACAGTACTGTACATTTATCTATTTATTAAAAATATACTGTACAGTATATATATTTATTTTTTTTTTATTTATAAATAGATAAATGTACAGTACAGTACTGTACAGTCACCAAGCACTTAGCCTATCCTAACACAGTTAAGGAGTCAGTTGAATTGTCTCCCTCCTCCCCAGCAGGCTCCATTCACATAAAGGGAGCTAGCTCCCTTTATGTGAAAGGGAGACAACTCAACTCACTACTTCATCTTTAAAAACTGTGTTAGGATAGGCTAAGTGCTTGGTGACTGTACAGTACTGTATATGTATTCATTTATAAAAAAAAAATTTTAATGAGATGCATATTCGTAAGTCCGGGACCTCGTAAGTCAGAGCGCTCGTAAGTCGGGGACTACCTGTATGAGTGTTTGGTATTAAATGTTTCCTGACTAATGTTTATCCATTTTTTTAATGCTTTCTGCAACACTTGTGAATATGCCTGGCTAGTTTAGTGTCAAGCTGACCCTTAAAACTGTATCAACTTGGTATTTGCAATTAGGTTTTATCAGACGCAGAGTTATGTGGGAAAACTGAGCACGTTTTTCTCCCACATGATCTTGTAGCCTTTCTTGGTAAGAGATCCAACAAACCCTTCAGATAAGACATTTTTTCCTTTAGCGGTGCCTAAGACCACTTTGCTCTTGAAAACATGTTTTGTTCACACATCCACACACGCATGCACACACTTCAAGGTATAAATAAGGAGCGCTCAGACAGAAACGTTGAAGTCTACCGAGAGCCTCCGATCCATGTGTCCAGTCCGTGGCTGATGTGATTTGTCACCCGAGTCGTGCGACTTCCCGACTCTGTGTCATGGTGAGAATTCTTTAACATCAATGACTTGACGTGTGTTATTTACTGTTTTTGTGGCGGGGGGATATGACACAATTTACCCTAGCAAATAACAGTTTGTGTGTGACTTGTACAACTGTATGTTTGTTTTGTTATTTTTGCTGTTTCCTTTTTTCTGTCACAGTTCTCTTTAATAAATGACACATCATTTTAAATGAGTCTGTGTTTTGTTTTCTTTTAAACAACTGCCGATCCTTCACTTAGCCAGAAATATCATAAAACAAGATGATTAGGTTAATAGCTCGTTTAGAGAAGCTTTTCATGATATGCTAATTTTTTGAGACAGGAATTTTGGGTTTTCATGAGCTGTATGCCAAAATCATCAGTATTAAAACAATAAAAGACCTGAAATATTTCAGTTGGTGTGCAATGAATCTAAAATATATAAAAGTTTCATTTTCATCATTACATTATGGAAAATAATGACCTTTATCACAATATGCTTATTTTTTGAGAAGGACTTGTAAAAGCTAAGAATCTTGGTTGAACTAAATTCCAATACAGTGCAACAGTTCCACAATCTGCAATTCCACCGTGGCTATTTATATCTCCAGAAGTCGATCTCCAATTGGGGGAAATTCTTAAAAAAGGAAAGACTCCAGAATGGGTGGTAGTTAATAAGCACTTTTAAAGATATAAAGATAACACAATTATATATACGGATGGATGTAATGATCCAAAAAGTGGTAAAACTGGAGCAGCAATGAATATCCTACACCATAGAGTCTTGCTTACGAGGAGAACAGCTGATCATTTAGCTGTTTTTACAGTTGAATTATCAACCATTATATTAGCACTGGAATGGTTGCTTGATAATGATATTGGGGGTGAAAGTCAATTTATAATAGCATCAGTCAAGCAGCATTATTAAGTATAAAGTCTGGCAAAGCTTGCAGATTGGATTTGTTATTTACAATACACCAATTATTAGTCCATCTACATAATAAGAAATACTATGTCTGATTTGTCTGGATTCCTGCTCAAGCAGGTATAGAAGGTAATGAGGAAGTAGATATTCTTGAAAAACAGGCTTTGAAATCAGAAATTGTTCATTAAAATATTCCATTGAGTAAAAGTGAGGAAAAATCTATTATACAAAAAGAAATTTTTAAGAACTGGCAGGAGCTATGGGATAACAATGATAACAGAAGACAACTACTGTATATACAATTCAAAAGAATGTGGGGGGTAATAAATGTTGGAGCAGAAGGCGAAAGGAGGAAGTTGTTATAACAAAACTTAGAATAGGACATTCTGGGCTTAATGGTTCTCGCTTAAAAAATAGGAAAGCATGAAAATGGGGCCTGCGATCACTGTACTCAGATGGAAACAGTAGAGCCCGTTTTGTTACAATGTGAGAAATATTCAGAAGAACGCCAGCTTTTAAAATCATCATTAGACAAAAAGAATATTGGACTGTCTATGATCAATCTATTAGAAAATAAATCAAGCTATGTTAAAAACCACTTGTTTAAGTATTTAAATAGAATGGGATTAAGAAAACGTATTTAGAATATGAGTATATGAGTGTGTGTATGCTGGTGCATGCTCATACGTGCAAACATGTAGTTAAAAAGTAGGTTAGGATGTGAATTTGCACATCGTACACATCATTGTGATGTGTCAAGTTCCCTCTGACGTCACTAAAGACCACACTCCAGTCTGGTAGGTGGCGGTAAATGCACCTTAAGTTGGTTGCCAGCCGCCAATAAAAACCAAAAGAAGAAGAAGTCAGTGTCTCTCAGAAGCCAAGATGGTAAGAGGATCACCAATTCCACCATTGTTACGCAGAAAGATAGTGCAACAATACCAGAATGGTGTTACCCAGCGTAAAATAGCAAAGACTTTTAAGTTATCATCATCAACCATGCATAACATCATCAAAAGAATCAGAGAATCTGGAACAATCGCTGTGCGTAAGGGTCAAGGCCGTAAAACTCTACAGGATGCTCGTGATCTCCGGGCCCTTAAACATCACTGCAACTCAAACAGGAATGCCACTGTCAAGAAGACAGCAGGGCAGAGTCAGAGTAAAGCCTGGACTACACCTCAACATACATGAAGTACGCCACTGTACGCGCGCATTTTGTGCGCATGTTTTCGCTGCTATAGCTCGGCTTTTATCAGCTTTCAAACGCTCTCGTTCTCGCTCCAGATCCTTGTTGTAATATGAGCAGCTGCGCGCGGAGGGGACTCAACTGAGCTCGCTGATTGGTCACTTGCTGACACGCCTACTGAAATGATTGACAGCTTTCAGTCAGCTCATGAGCAGCTCGCTTAAGACTTCTGCGGTGTTCTGATACGGTGTTTCTACTATATATGTTATAAAAAGTTCTCTCAGAAATAAAAATAATAACAGGGAGCGCTTTTCCTGCAGCACACAGCGCACCAGGGATATTTAAAACATCGCGCACCCAGGTAGGACCTGAATTCATTCATTTCAGTCATCGAGTGAACGGAGGAAGAAGCGAATACTTGACTTTAGGCAAAAAAACAAAAGAAAAGGCCCGATCAGCGATAAAGAAGGGGAATTTATTTCATTTGTGCAACATACAAAACAGTCCGGCGCCGGGGAAGTTTATGGTCAGACACCGCGTATCGCGTTCGCGGTCGTAAAAAAAAGCTTTGCGCGTTTGTGCCCGAGGGGCTACGCGGGGGCTACGCTTTTGTCTTGGCGTACGTACGTGGCGTATAGGCGTACTGCTTGTACGCTCAGGTATATTTCGCCCTTAAGCAGCACCGCCCACAAAGCTATCGAAAAGAGTGGGAGAGTCAATTTGTGTGGGTGAGACCGGTTGCTGGCTCGGAGAGCAAAGCTTTCTGCCGGTGCTGCAACACAGAGCTGGTGGCCGAAATAACGGTATTAAAAAACCACAGCAAATCCCAAAAACACACAGAGAAAGAAAAAAAATAGCACCAACACAAAAATCCATAGTACAGTACAATGCTTGCAAAGAACTTCAGAAAAGGAGAAGCTGGAAACAGCAGTAAAGACAGCATAGGTCAAGCTATCAGGGTTTTTAGCAGAGTACAACATCGCAATGAGGGCCACAGACCATCTGGTGGATGTCATCAAGGACATATTTAGTGACTCAAAAACAGCACAAAACATGTCACTTGGCCGCACAAAGGCAACTGCCATAGCAAAGCATATTATTGGTGACTGCTATTTTGAGAGTCTGTCAGAAATCCTGATGCGAAAAAAATTCAGCATCCTGGTTGATGAATCAAGTGTGGCACATCCAAGTGGATGTGCCACATCCACCTGGATGTGCCAGTTTTAAGCCAACAACCACAATGCTGTGGTCCATGACAACATCAAATCTATACAGGAAAAGGACTGCTCCCACCCAGCAGGATGCAGCAGACTCAGACAGTGACTCAGAGCTGGAGATTGAACCTTAAGGTAAACCTAATTAATTATTCAATTAGCTTAGCTGATGGCCTAAACTATTTCATGTACATTATGAACAGGTAACTAACTAGTCATTTATCATGTAATGTAATATGTAATTCATAGGGATGTAACGGTACACGTGGGTGTACCGAACCATTTCGGTAGGGCACGTTCGGTTCGGTCTACCTACGTACCGTTTCGGTTATTTTTTCACTCATTAAACATTAACGGGAAAATAGATGCGCCGCGGAACTAAAATTCTTAGGCGTGTTTCGGCACTATTATCTTGCAGCACGCGCAGCATTTAGCAGGCTAGCTTCTCGCTGTGGTCTCATGTTTAGGAACATTATGGCTTCCTTCTTAAAAGACGAGCGCAGATCAAGATGTGTGTGGACGTTGTTTCACGAAGATTGGTGCAGACATGCAGAGGAGCGCTCCGCCACGAGAGAACCAACAAGATTAGATCTGTAGCTGCAACACGTCTAACTTGGTAACAAACTTGAAACAACGTCATCCCCTCTTCTAAAAGCAAGAAAAGCAGCTTGTTACAAACACCGCTAACAGCAGCATTTAAACGTCCTTCATCAGGTAAATCAGATTGGTCCACATTAATAACAAAAGCTGTAGAAGTTTTTAAAGCTCTGGACCTACAAAAACACATCTGAATGTTGTTGATGTGAAGGCTTTAAAGTTCGTGAGCGTCGCTACAACATCCATCACGTCAACACTTCAGTCAAAAAGTTGTGAACTTATGGAAAAGCTAAAACTGATGTTGTCAACAAGACCTGGAGCTCATTAAAGCTCTGCCCTGATGATGATGATAGAGAGATTCAACCACCTCATAACAACCGTTCAAGAAGAGGTATTGTTGTTTCATTTATTATTATCTATATAACTTTTTTAAATTTAAAGTTATAATCTTATTAACTCTTTTTTTTTTTTACCTCTTTGTGTTTTATTTCCAGTCTGGGACAGTTAGCAGTTGACTTCTTCCTCTTCAGGGAAATCCACCACATCACCTCCAGTAGAAGTGTGTGACTGAACTCTGAACTTTTCCAGGGACACCCTGATGCATGCTCAATAATCCAGGTAGAAAAATCTAAAAAAGCTAAGTCTGGTCCTCTTTCAGGGACCTGTCCCATCTGGGGGAGCAGGTCCAAGAAGAAGTTGTGAGTAATGAGGAAAAATACAGCCACACTGCTGCTACTTTTGTCCACCACTGGAGATATTCACTGAACTAGATCTGTGCTTTTAGCAGAAAATGTGGACAAGTTGGTCTTTTTGGTCAAACACTTTAAACGGTCTTGATTAGTTAGATTGTAAACTGTCTGTTGCTGCTTATTGTTCTGGTTCTGACTGTTATTGTATTTATTAAGATTTTTATTATTGTTAGTATAGTTTATTTATTGTAAATAATGCCTTTTATTTAAAATATCATCCAAATGGGTCACTTTTATTTATTTTTATACAAACATATTGTTTACTTGGCCTATTTTCAAAATAAATGTTTTGTAAGTCTTTATTTTAATTTTATTTATTTTTTTGTACCGAAAACCCCCCGAACCGAGCCCTCCTTGAAACTGAACTGAACCGAAATGTGATTTTAGCGTACCGTTACACCCTTAGTAATTCATTTAAACAATAGTCTCCTCTCTGCTCTTCATTTTATTCAGAAAACTGCCAAAGGTGGAGACGTGAAATGACTGATGAGGACTGGACAGCTTATGAAGACGGGCGATTACGGCTACACACCACTTAGTTTTTTGTTAACATTAGATGTTGGAGTTAACTTGGGGGTGGTGGTGGTGGAGGGGGAACATGTACCCTTTGGACTGTTGTTCGTTCATTTATTAATTTGTTATTTTGGCTACCAGGTAATTTTACAGGTTATTATATAGCCAGGTTATATATATATATATATATCCACCATTATTTTAAGTTATAACCTGGTATCAGGTACTTTTGAATTTGCACAAGTTTTGTTTTTATTTATTTTATTAATTGTTGTAATTTCTGAGAACAGAGACATGTTGTTGCTCTGAAAATAAATGTTAATATGTTAAGCCAGATGTTTATTTTCCTGTCAGTTATCATGAATACTGTTTCTCATTGTCAAAAAAGAAAACTAGACCTGGTGCTATGTCTATTTCCTAACATTAGGTGGCCTCCAGGCCTCATGATTTGGCTCACACCCGTCATTATTTATGGAGGACACATTAGCCTAACACTAGCCTGGTTAAAACCAGACCCTTGTCCTTCACTTCGCTTTGTACTAGGGTCTGGGACTTCTCTCATAGACAAGGATTTCTCCGGTAGATTTTTGACCGGACCAATCAGAGAGCAGAAGGCGGAGTTTTGAACGGCGTCGACTGA